>LPNX010461659.1:419066-460745 GCA_001517045.1 Pseudotsuga menziesii
AGATTCCCATGGTCTAGTGAGGCCATTGAGAGCAGTCATCACCAATTCATCTTCATCAAGCTTATCTCCAATAGCTTCTAGTTGCTCTTTGATCTGGGAGATCCTTGAGAAATAGTCATGAATGGATTCTCCATGACTCATCTTGGTGATCTTTAGCTGAGCTCTTAGATTCATCTTCCTGTTGATGCTTCTTCCTTCAAACATTCTGGAAAGGGCATCATACATTTCTTTTGGAGTCTTCTTGGATGACACTTGAGGAATCAAGTGATCCTTAATGGAGTCAGCAATAATTCTTTGTGCCTTGATCATATCCTTTCTGTGCTTTTCCTTGGCTTCAGCTTCTTCAGGTTCTGAAACTTCCTCTTTGACATACTTATCAAGATCATTCTCTTGGAGAATGAGACCAATCCTGTATTTCCAAGCTCGAAAATTTTCTATGCCTTCTAGCTTGTCTTCAAGCTTGGTGCTTGAAGTCATCTTGATAGATAAAATAAAAAATTGAACCTTTTTTTTTTTTTTGAAAAAAGAATCTGAACTTACCAGGGAATGAGTTTGAATGAGGTGAGATGTCTGATGTACTTGGATCCTGAGAATCTCAATTCTTCAACTCTCCAATCAGGTGATTCAGCTTCTGCAAAACTGCCTGTCACTGTTTCTGATATATCTTCGCACTATCTGCTCCTCTGTGTCTGAAACTTCGCACTGAGGTTACCTGAAATGTTATTGATTCAAAACCACAGGTTTCATCAGAATTGGATTCACCAATTGGGATTTATGACCATTTTCCCAAGGTAACCTGTTACAGGACTGTCCAGAACAGTGAAGTTGTACGGCATGCCACGTGTCACTGGATCATCTTCTGAGTCTGAAAATCGGACCACCAAAATTAATGTCCGTGCCATTTTTGGAACATCTTCAGGAATTCTCTTTGGACTTCTGTAGCCCAAGATATTTAAATTCTCCCCAGGTGTCCTGTTTATGGATGAATTCTGGATGAGGCTGGAACCCTAACTTGGAGAGACCATATCTCCTGAAATACTGTGAATCTGAGGATGAATTTTGTACACAATGTTCATTAGGATTTTATCTTCGGCCCCTGCAATATTCAGCTCCTGAACCTTCGCCAATATCTAAATATAGCGAATGTACCAAAACTTAGCAGTTCTAGAATTTAGGGTTTTTCCAGCTCGGGGTCAAACTAGGGTTTGACTTTCTCGGAGATTCACCCAACCAAAATTATTGATCCAGGTTTCTAACTTTCGATTTTGAAGAGGAGATGAGTCCTATTCCAGGCTCACAAGAAAAAACCTCTTCAGAAGGAAGCCCTAATTTCCCGAACCGAAGAAAGAATGTCGGAATCGAATTCTGCTTCGACAGAACGATGCACCCTTCAAAGGAGAGTCAGCCTAGCCTTCTTTTGCTGATTGATTGTGGAGAGAGAACCAAAAATAAGAAGCCCTAGCTTCTGTAACTTGTGAAAGCTTCCCTATTCAGGTTAGCTCTGATACCATGTTAAATTTTTTATATGCTTAACTAAGACATCAGTATATCATTTCATTTTTCATAATAAAAGCATATAAAGCAGGATCACTGAAAGAAACAGTATCACAAGAACAACACAGATTTATCCTAGGAAAACCCTAAAGGGAAAAACCCAGCAAAAGCTTCCTCAATATAGATGCCCCAAAAAGGAAAAAGGTAAAACCAACAAGGAGATCAAAAACCTGATTCTCCTCCTTCTCCAGCAACTCCTCTCCTCCACAAGTGCGCTATACCAAGTGAGTGTATCTCACAAATGAGGAGCACTACACCTCTATTTATATTCATCCGTTTACTTAAAGTTTAATCAATTAACATGTCGGCTTAACTTAACTCATGTAGGCTCGAGTTACACATGTAGGCTCAAGTAACCACACTGGGGTGCTGATGACCCACCTTTACAATTAAAGGGGACTACCTCATGACTCTTATTAGTTCTTCCGATTAGGAGCATCGGAGTACAATGTAATACAAGTGGTTCTCCCGGTTGGACCATTGGGGACCACAAAAGATACATAAAGAATATTCTTCGAAGTTACAATATTTCAACACTATCTTGGGGCATCCCATGACCAATACCCTAGAAGCCTAAAATATCAAAATAGCTAACATGTTTCCCTAGGATGAATTTTGCATACAACTTCGTGAGAAAATAAAACGAGATGTCCCTATTCCCATGAGGGTCTTCATTGGAGACCATATACCAACAATCCATCCAATTGGATTTCACATTTGGTTCCATGCACCAGTCTATGGAAATGTGTTCTCGACTCGTGGGTGGAACCAATCCGGTGCCAGGGTCCTAGAATAATGAAAGCAATTAGTCTTTTGTAATCTTTAGGTTTTTGACGTCTTTATAACTCAAACCATCGGAATAGTATTGCCTCATGGATTCTTTGTACGAGCTAATGTTGTACAGAGCTCCTTGGGCATTGTCAATTGTGCTTGTTATGCTGTCCAATGCTTCGACTAAATATTAATGATCACCCCCTCTAAAAGATGAGCTAAGGCACCTCAATTCACCCAAACGTGTCAGAATATGTGAATTCTGATCTTCTTCCCCCTTCGGGTTTAGACTTGGGTTTGTGTCCGTGTTTGGGTTCATGTTTAGGTTTGGTTCTTGGTTATTAGTGGGTTTATTTTCCACAGTATCTTGCTCATTTATGTTATTTGTTAATATTTAAACAACAAAATACAAATTGTTTTAATTTATCATTCTTTGATTTAATTCAATTTTTTTTATTAAATTTGTTTTAACAAATATAAAAACTATGAAATTAAAAACAACAATAAAAAATTGAAAACAATTTGTAATTGATATGAGTACTTACTTGCCATTGGAGCCAAGCCACCTCCACAACCACCTCCAAATCGACCTCCAAATGCTCAAACGCAAAATTCTAGTGCGGTTTATCGCTCTCCTAAAATGCTCACTGTGCAAATGACAAAGTGACGCCCGTGGCCTCTGTTTTGTTTTTGTTTTGTTTTCCATATTGCAAGTGCAATATATCGCACATGCGATATATATCGTATATCTGATTTTTAAGTTTTAAAAAACGCATATGCAATATATCACATATGCGATACTGCCTTACCAACCTTAGCCTCGTCTTTGGGCTCAGGCTTTTTCAAACGTACCATCAATAACGCATATGCGTTATGCATTTACACTTCGAAAGTGTGTTTTCGATTTCTGAAGTGGCACTAAATGCTAAAATAAACTAGATAATCAAAAAAATGTGTTACCAATTATACCTCTTTCCTTTTCTAAATTACATTTAACCAAGGCCTAAAAATACTAAATTTTTTTAAAAACCTTTAATTTAGTACAATTACTAATAATATTATAATCTAAAAACCCTAAAATTAATATCATGATTAAGCCTACTCTACTTTTACAAACTTTTAAATATTACAATATTAATATTGTGTTATATTATTAATATTAGTGATATAAAAATTTAAAAACTAATGAATGAACCTTTACAAATTTTTAAATATCATAGTATTACTGTTATATCATATACCATTTGGAAAATTTCAACCACCTCATATAATGGGAAAAAATCCCATTATTATCTCCAAGGAGAAATCACGCCACCAACATACTCATTTATGAAGTTAAAAAGTAATATAATCAAGGTAAATCATATTATGTTGAGTTTTCTTCTCCAATATATATAGTCAAGGTTCTTATAACTTAAATATGTTCTAGGTAATCACCAATAGATATGTATTATCAAGGTTATCTCACTTATATATATAATGTTATATTTATATAGATATGTAATGTTGTTTATGACATAACCATATATATATATCAACAAGGTTATTTCAGCATGATATATCTAATCTTCCCAACAAAAATATCTTCGGTTACCTTTCAATGTATTGTGAGGTCAAAGTCACATTTCCTTATGGAGGTTATTTTATTGTCATGAAAACATTTAAATAAGAGTAGATCATAATTTAAGCATGTAACGAAATTGACTAGTGTTTATTGAATGAATTAAGGTCCAAGATGAGTATTACAACTGGTTTTTTCATTGAAATCAAAATGATACCAAGTTATCTCTCATAGATTCCCAATACTTTGGTAGTCGTTAACCTCTGCCCCTAGTGGATTCGTCCCCAATCATCGTTTTAATCGTGAACGCTTTCAGTCTCCTAGAAATATTAATTTCATCTATAATTTTGATGGCGCTAGGATAGTACTTACAATGCTTTTTACTTACACTCCGTCGTTTCCAATTGCTTGCTGAGGAGGTGTTACACAAACGGTTTAATTTAATAATTTATAAATGTTTTAATTTAATAGTTTTACATACTTAAATTTAATTTAATAATTTAGAAATGTTTTAATTTAAGAGTTATCTATAAACCAAATTTAATCTAATAATTTAGAATGTCCTAATAATAGTTATATATAATTCAAAGTTAAAGTTAACCTTTTATATGAAAATAATTGAATAATAAATAAAAAGTCATAAGTAAATGTCATTTTTATTTAGAAATATCGAATTTGTATTAAATACTTAATCTAGAAGATATTAATTGTGTAATAATTTCTAAGAGATTTTGTAAAATTTGCATTTCTTTGCTAACAAACTTTTACTAAAATAAAATCTAAATTTTTCCATTAACAATTAAAAGATTAAATAAATTATTAAACTTTCATAAATACCTAGTATAATGTCTACTAGTTATATATTATCCATCATATTTATTTGAATAACTAACCAATAGATTTTTAAAATATAAAAAAAAATAAATCCAATCTTTACATTTATTAATATGTTAGTTTATGAAATGTAAAAAAAGCTTAATTGAATACCAACATAATTATTTGGATTTTTTTGTTAAAAGTCTTATTAAATAATTTTTTATAGAAAAATTATTGTAATATATTTAGGTTTCTATATATATTTGAAAAAAGTTTATTATATCTAAATAAAAGTTCTATATAGTTATATAGTTCCCTCTACCATTTTGATGCCATTGTCACATTTATCAATATCAATCATTATGACTATTTTATTACACAAGAGACTTGGAACTATTATATTTTATTTCTAAATTTTTATAGAAAACATATTATATAATGTTGAAGTTTTTATATATATTTAAAAAAATATTATATATAAATAAAATATCTATATAATGATATAGCTATAGTCAATCATTGTGATGTGATTGTCACATCTATTAAGATTAGTTATTATGACTATTTTAGGGTTGTTGCAAGCTAATGTTGGTCGCTTATGACGCTTTCATTGCAATGGACTTCTGGAAAAACAAAAATATGAAGGTCAAAAAGCAATATTAGAGGTACCTACACAACCTTTTGTAATATGGCATAAGAATATGAAACGTGGGAAACCACATTACCTTCTACAATATATAACTTTTATTTATGGAAACTAAGTATAAATCCCAAAAACAAGGTTCTTCTAAGGTTGGTATGTTATTTTTCCCAAAAAATAATGAATATGTTTGCGTTGGTCCACTCGTTTGGTATGCAAATGGTGGAATTTTGTGAAAAACATTATATAGAGTTGTAGATAACAGGTGTGTCTAGTGTAGCATTATTTTTCCATATTTATTTATGTTATATTTCTTTTTTTTTAAATTAAGGAAGTCAATGATGCCCTAAAATGACAAGGTCGAGTGTTGGTCCACCACATCTTGGTCTTAACATAGTCAATGAACTATTTTTTTTTAGGATGTAGGTATTTGTGTTGGGTTCTTTTACGTTTTCTAAATATGTGAGCCAATCAAAAGTTATAGCTGAAGAAAATAGCCTACCTTTTTTGTTAGATTCATGTTAGTCCATTTAAAATTAAATAAAAAATAGAAAAATATAATAGATTTAAATAAAAATTACATATTCAAAATCTATAGACAAAGTTACACAACCGTGTGAATTTTCATTAGCAGTGGACAAGCGTGACATATGCAAAATCATACACGAAATAGGAGAAGTGGTACAAAACATGTTTTCTGTGATAAGACAGTCCAAACCACTTGGTTTGGAAACCCAAACCTAAAACCAAAGAATCCAAGTCATCCACCATGTAGATTGGAAAAAAGGTGCCCGCCAAAATTCTAAATTTAAAGCAGCGCATGCACGTAGTTTAAAAAGTAACGCGCAGGCACTAAAAGCGCGATCATGCTTCTGATTGTGTGCGCACATACGTTTAGTTGAAACTTTGCTTTGATTTCATTTTCAAGCATTTTCAATGGAATGATGATGATGACCATGATGATGATGATGAACAATGATGATGATGACGATGAGGAGGAGGAGGAGGATGATGACAATGATGATGATGAGAATGATGACTATGATGATGATGATGAGGATGTTGTTGCTGCTGTTGATGATGATGATGACGATGATGATGATGATGACAATGATGATGAACAATGATGGTGATGATGATGATGATGATGATGACGATTACGATGACTACAACTATGATGACGATGATTATGATGATAATGGTGATGATTACAATAATGAGGATGATGATGTTGATGATGGCCATGACGATGATGATGAACAATGATGATGATGATGATGAGGATGAGGATGATGATGATGATGATGATGATGATGACGACGATGACGATGACGATGATGACGATGATCATGAATACTATGACTATGATGACGATGATTATGATGATGATTACAATGATGAGGATGATGATGACTATGATAATGACTATGACTGTGATGATGATGATGAATAATGATGTTGATGATAATGAGGAGGATCAGGAGGAGGATGATGATGAGGATGAGGATGATGACGATGGTGACGATGAGGATGATGATGAGGAGGAGGATGACAACGATGACGATGAAGATGATGATGATGATGACCATGACGATGATGATGAACAATGATGATGATGAGAATGATGAGGATGATGACAATGGTGATGATGACTATGATTATGATAACGATGATGATAACAACCACGATGACGATGAACAATTATGGTGATTATGATGATGAGGATGATGATGTTGATGACAACGATGATGAGGGACAATGATGATGATGATGATGATGATGATGACTATGATGATGATGACAAGGATGATGATAATGATGATGATGATGAGGAGGAGGAGGAGGATGACCACGATGATGATAACGAGGATGAGGATGATGATGATGATGAACAATTATGGTGATGATGGTGATGATGATGGTGATGTTGACGACGATGATGAAGAATAATGATGACAATGATGACAATGACGATGAGGATGAGGATGAGGATGATGACATTGATGATGAGGATGATGATGACTATGATGATGATGAGGAGGAGGATGAGGATGATGATGACGACGATGACGACGATGATGATGAACAATGATGGTGACGACGATGACGACGATGATGATGAACAATGATGGTGATGATGATGATGATGATGATGATGATGATGATGATGATGATGATGATGACAATGATGATGATGATGACGATGACAACGATAATGAACAATGATGATGCTGATGAGGATGATGATGATGAGGATGATGAGGATGATGATGATGACAATGACGATGACGATGACAACAATGATGATTATGATCATGATGACTATGACTATGATGACAATGATTATGATGATGATGATGATTATGATGATGAGGATGGTGATGATGATGCTGATGATGACCATGATGATGATGACCATGAGGATGATGATGAACAATGATGATGATGATGATGACGATTACGATGATGACGATGGTGATGATGATGCTGATGATGACCATGATGATGATGACCATGAGGATGATGATGAACAATGATGATGATGAGGATGATGAGGATAATGACGTTGATGAGGATGAGGATGAGGACAACGATGATGATGAGGATGAGGAGGATGATGATGAGGATGATGGGGACAATGAGGATGAATGATGATGATGATGACAATGATGATGCTGATGACGATGACGATGACAATGATGGTGAAGATGACAATGATGATGATGATGATGATGTTGATGATGATGACCATGACGATTATGATGGACAATGATGATGAACAGTGATGATGATGTTGATGATGATCAGAATGATGACAATGATGATGATGAGGATGATGACTATGATGGTGATGATGACAATGATGATGATGATGACGATGATGATGAACAATGATGATGATGATGATGATGAACAATGATGATGATGATGATCACGATGACGATGATGATGATAATCACAATGACTATGACTATGATGACGATGATTATGATGATGATGATGATGATTATGATGATGATGTCTATGATGATAATGATGATGATGATGATGATGAGGATGATGATGATGATAATGATAACGATGATGATGATGATGATTATGACGATGAAGATGATGTCCATGATGGTGATGATGAAAAATGATAATGATGATGATGATGATGATGAGAATGATGATGATGACTATAATGATGATGACCATCCTCTATCATATCACTCTCTATCATTATTTGGTAACCTTTTGTCTCTGTAGTTCATAAAAACCTACTCATGAGACCCATATCCCATTTAAATTCCTACAAAGAACTCGTACAAGGGGCTCATGTGTTTGTTGAAGGACTTGTTGTAGGATCATACCATATTATAACATTCAACAATATCATGATGTCTTACACATTAGAGCGGTTTCTCATGGTGATTTAGCTATAAAAGTTGTGTTTGTCGTCTAATCCCCTAATGATATTTCTCTTCCAATCCCACTATCCATCTCTCTACTCTCTCTCTCTCTTTGTCTCTCTCTCTCACACACACATAGAACATGTCATGATACCTTGTTTATAGCTAGGCCACAATGATCTTACTCTACCACCCCTCATACTCTCTATATATCTCATTAACCTGTATCGTCTCTCTCTCTCTCTCTCTCTCTCTCTCTCTCTCTCTCTCTCTCTCTCCCTCTCACACACACACACACACACACACACACACACACACACATAGAACATGTCACCCAGCCTTTCCCATAACTATCGAACATGTTGTACCTCAAATGACCATGTACAGGGTGAGCAAATCCATTTTATGCTTTTTAGTAACGATATAAATTTTAGAGGGATATTGACACGCCATCTATCTGTTATTGACCAAGGGATTGAGGTCATGTGTTATTGACAATGGTGTTATTTACCATGTGTTATTGACCATGGTGGACATTGTTTCTACTGTTGTGACCATGGTCGCCACTATAGCTATTGTTGCACTAGGGCTTGAGGCCATGTGTTATTGACCATGGTTGCCACTAAAACTTTGTTAAACCTTTACACCAATTTTTTGTCAGTGTTGGAGGCCTCCCTTACCCTCCACTAGCCATAGGTAAGGAACCTAAGACCTCATAATGACACCCATGGGCCTAAGACGAAAGTAGTGGTGAAGACTATTTTGTAAAAATACTCGTACACATGTGAATACCAAGACATTGTTGAAGAACGTTAGTCATTAAATGGGATAAATGTTAGTGAGTTAATGATGTAAATGTTAGAAAACAATGAGCATGCATTTCTGTGGATACGCCTAGACACGCGAGTGTGCTCTTCTGCACAAGTGCACGCTCCTATACATGTGTGCGCACTCATAAATATGCGTGCGCACAACTGTTTCTACTTTAAAAAAATCGAGATCTGGATTTTTGGGGTTGCTGTAAATTTTCATAGGTTTTCTACCACTGTTCGCGTGTTTTTTTCTCCTGAACTTTGCAATTTGTCTCACACTCAATCATCAATTGGAAACTCTTTGATCTAAAGGATACAAGATCACTCTTGGAATCTAATAAACATCTTCAGTGGTCTTGGAAGTTAGTGGATACATTCAAACTACAAGTTTTCATTGCATGAAGAGAACATTTTGAATAGGTATGGTGAATTGTAAATAATTTTTTTTATTCATAAGATTTCATATAATTTCATTGATCTATGTTTTATCATATGCCTAAAACAATATCTCTCTCATAGGAAACAATTATTTTCACAAGAATAATTCCCAAATTCACATCTAAACAAGTCTCATATTCTCTATACAAGATTAAGTATGCAATGTTAACTAATAATGATTTGCACATGAATATATTTTGATCTCACACAATGATGGCATAGATGAATTTATCTCTTAAGACTCTTCAATTTGAAAAAAACCTTTAAAGCAATGATGGGAGAGGGTCCATATTGAATAGTTCACCAAGTTCTCCATATTCTCTTTACAAGATGAAGTATGCAATGTAGATGAATAATGATTTGCACATGAATATATTTTAATTTCCCACAAGGATGGCATATATGAGGTTCTTTATTGAGACTATTCAATTTGTTTAAAACCTTGGAATCAGTCATGGGAGAGGGTCCATATTGAATCGTTCACCAACTTGTCCATGCTCTCATCTTCATGATATATTTATCATAACATGACTTTGAGATTGATAGAGATGCCTCTACCTTAATGATTCCTCCTTCCTTCGAGGGATTTGCAACCTCCTCATTGTGTAATTAGTCATTTTGTTTTCTTTAGTTAGTGTAAATAAATGAGTGTAATTTATTCAATTTATTCCCAAGACATCCAAAAAAAAACTTGTGTCTTCCCTCACAACTAATGTGGCATATTACATGTAATGCCATCTCATCCAAAGGTGTTGGAAATGAACAATATTTCACTCATCTTCTTGTGACCTCCACTACTTTTTGAACAAAAAGGAATTCATAGTCCTATAGCTATAATACCTACAAACTTGACTCTCTTTATTTGAATAAAATAGAAGATAGAAATGAAACTTTAGTTTGAACATAAAGAGAAACCTTTAATCCACGTTTATGTATCAATGCCAATAATTACCATACTATCATATCTGTAATTTAGTTAATTATTTTGGAACATGTCATGTTTCTTGTATAATGGAACTAATACCTTATTTGTTGCTTCTTATGCAGGGGTAGACCTCATAGTTTTAATAAAGAAATTTTTGGAGATGGGAAACTCACCTAACATAGTAAGAAAAACTAGAAGGAATATGCCAATTGAAAAGAAAAATGAGGTAAGAGAAAAGTCCAGGTTGGAAATGGACAGAGTGAGACATGGTCTAGACATTTCCATTGATACTGTGATTAATCCTAACATAGTTGATGATAGAACAACCTCTAGTTTAGAGCCACATGTGAAGTTGTTGCGTCGAATGGACCCAGCTCAAATTCCAACATCAACACTGTCTCCAACCAACAATCTAGGAATGATCCATGATGAAGCTCTTGAATACATAGGTATATTGAGAGACGGTAAGTATCAAGCGTTGGACATAGGAGCAATGATTAATTTGGAAACTCTCCAAGAAGACCAGAACCATGTCGAGCACACTCCCAATATGGACCAACATGTGAATGAAGCACCACAATAAAGAATCTCTGGGATTCGTATCTCATGTCCACCTTCCATACCTCGACTGTCTAGTGTAAGAAAAAAGGACTCCTAGACGTATCTATTGGCAATATAGAAAATTAATGAAGGAATATTTTGAATCTAAAGGCGATGCAGGTAAATGTCAATTATTACTATGTTTGTTAAAGTCAAATGGTTTAGTTGTTGTTAGGAGAATTCTTGGCATAAAGATGGTTATAAGTTCATATGCTAACAATCATATTGTTAGAAATATCCAATCTTCTTTTAATGTGATTAGGAAGACGTCTCGTACTAAAGATATTTTTGTGGCTCATCATGTGTTATCAAAATCAGTTGTAAGCAAGTCCACACAACAACGTTGCCTCCTTTCACACACTTCTCACATACTTAATTAAATAGAAAAAATGTTACGAAGTACTCTGTTATAATAGGAAATATTCAAACTCTAGGTGGAAAAGATTATTGGGATTTTGTCAGCAGTTTGCCTCATTGAGATATGCAGCTAATTGATGTTGTTAAGGACTTAGTACAAAAGTTCTGGCATGATCATACCAGACCTTCATCTAGAGAAAGAGATGTGCTAAAGCTAAGAAAAGGTTCTATTGAATGTGAACCCCATGTAAAACACTTCCTTGACACAACACATACTCAACTCTATGAGAGATTGAGGAATGAACACACATAATTGAACCTGGGCCAAAGGTCATTTGAAAAATTTAAACCATGGTACATTCGTATATGCATTGATCAAAACACATGTTGTTGTACATACCATGTAGAATATGAATAGTTTTATGACACATATAAACATATATTTTGTGATTTGCATACTAACATTGAGTAGGGCTGTAATGAATCTATAATACCACTGAATGAATCGAGATATTTTATCATAAGCATCATGTGTCCAAGGCATGAAGGACAAAAATAATATGGAAAATCATGTCTACATGGGAATTGTTCTAGGTGCACTGGGTTTTCTCTTTTGAACCATTTCATTCATGGAAGAGATGAGCATCAATTTTAAAATATGATCATGGAGATACACAGCTTCATGTACGTAACCTATCAATCAGATAGTGCGAAGGAAAGTTAAAAGATTTCATTGGTGAAGTCACAGGTGCAAATGAGTATTGCATGTTTTTTCCTCTTACATGTTCAGTTTCTACATATACATTCTTTAAAGGTCACATTCTAGTACGACCCTTGTTTTCATGGCAATAGGTATGGGTATGTGATATTTTTACGGACATCTACAAGAAAACCTAGCAGTATGTTCAACATGTGCATGTAGTGTGATGGCAGGATGAGCAGTACAAAAAATGGAGGGACAACTTTCCTATTGGAACCATATTGTCAATTGTGGATTTTGCAGAAAACTACACCCTTCAGCCACAAAATGAGATTCAGAGTGAATACTACCATTTCGACCAAGTCAACATCATGGTACATATTACGTAGAGGCATGGACCTGAAAGCAGCATTAACAACAGGATAATACATAAGAAGACAAACTTTTACATAAGTGATGACAAATGCCATGATCTACATTATGTGCAACATTGTTTTCAAATTTTCTATGACCAGCTAAAGGAGGGAGATATACAGATGGATTAGCATTGGATATGGTCAAATGGTTGTGCCGGCCACTTCCAAAATACCCGAGTCTTCCAATGGATGAGTATGTTGCATAAGACTTACAATGTGTTGCATATATGGAACTACTTTGCGATCGGGTACAAAAAAGGTGAGCATGACAGGGCCGGTGCATGCATCAAGATCACACTGCAAAGGGAGGAGGTGAGGTTTACCAGAAACCCCCATATCAAAGATGCAGAATCCATAGTTCAATGAGGCTCTCCAACAATGTCAGACCAAACTAAAGTGAAACATACATCAATAGGGACAGGAAGGTCAGTCAAGAATTTTTGGCAAGTGGTTGACATAGATCATTATCGTTCCTATAGTTGTGGTACAATACAAGGAACATGTGCATTTTATTCATTTCGAAGCTCAAACAAACCCCTATTTGAAATATGGACGCGAAAAATTGCTTTATTTTGCAGCCCTTGTAGCAATGGTGAATGGGATGAATGTGAATGCATGGATTGGGTTGATGATTGGGATCATGTGTCACTTACAATAGAACCATGTTTAGTGATTGAAACAAACCACTTAGAGGAGGGTTAGTCAACCATTTTGATAGACTACGACCATATCTCAAATATTGTATAGTCGGGACACATATATGTAGTTGTTTCCCCAAAAGACAATGAATGGGGCACATATTATTGGTTGGCATGATGCATTCGAGGTAAGTAAATCCTAAATTTATCATTGATTGATGATGAACGAAATGAATTTTCTATTGGCTCGATGGTGGTTGAGGGTGAATATATTACACTAGATGGGAAATCAAGATGAACTAGTGGGCATGTATTCGTATATTACAGAATAGATTCTATGGTCTATCACTACACAAACTTGATTGTTGGCATGAACATCCATAAACAAAAAATGTCAAATGAAAACTCAACCAAGGTATGTTATTTATTTCCTCATTCAGAGCACGAGATATTGATGGAGACAATTAGCAATAGAAACAATCCAGATGGCTATACTGAATGAGATTGGGTAATTGTGCTTACACTCCACTAGGGAGAAACCATAGTTTTCATAATCTAGCCTTGAGGCATGCCCAGGACATGCATAGTTGGGGAGGAGGCCACCTTAGCCATAATCCTGTTCCATGAACCGAATGGAACTGATGGTTCGTCGATCGAAGCCCCGATCAATGAGTCTATGGTGAGTTGCAGTAGGCTTGCAAAAACCATTCAAGGGTGCCTGGGCCAATTCAAGGCCGAGGTCCAAAAACCAAACCGGGAGGAGATTTTCCAAATAGGTCAGCTCCTGCAAGTGCATTTGGGCATGTCCTCCATGGGGAGGCTACCCCTAGCCAACCGACATAGTTTTTTGCAAGGTCGATGCACCGTTGTCAGGGTTGCATGGACCCCACTGGGATGAAACCCTAGTTTGCAAAATATGGCCTAGAGGCATGCACGGGATGTGTGGAGTTTGGGGGGAGGCCATCCTAGACATAATATCGTGCCATGATCCCAATGAAACTGATGATTCATTGATTGGAACCTCATTCAATCTTCTATGGTGAATTGCAATAGGCCTGCAAAATCCCTTTGGGGACGCCTGGGCCAATTCAAGGTCGGGGTCCAAAAACAAAACTGAGCGATGATTTTTTATTTCATTGGCTCTTATAGAATTTTTTTGGGCATGGCCTCCATGGTAAATCCACCCTCTATCGCTTGGCACAGGGTTTTGGAGGGTTGGTGCACCATTGTCAGGGTTGCATGGACCCCATTTTCATGCGACTTTCAACTCAACATAACTTGGAAACTAGAGGTAGAATTGATGAACTGTAGACTCCATTGGTCTCCTAGAATTCCATTACCTCTAGTGGACCCTCTCCATCGCATTCTTATGTCCCAGTGATTTCATTATGCATCGGTTTCGTAAACTAGGGTTTTGGTCAGTTTCCTTCAATGCAACTCTCGCATTGGTGGGTCAACTTTGCAAAACCATCCATCATGCCAATATTGGTAGTAATACCATATAGGCATTTACCATACACACTTTCTGGAGAAAACGACATGAAATCTTGATGCTCCATTTGGTTTTTCTCTCCTGGACTGAGAGTCACCAAGTGTCCCTAAACGAAATTTTCATGTGACTTTCCACTCAACATAAATCGGCAACCAAAGGTCAGATCGATGAGATGTTGACTCCATTGGTCTGCTAGAATTCCATTACCTCTAGTGGTCCCTCTCCACCACGTTTTCATTTCCCAGTGACTTCATTGTGCATCAATTTGGTAAACTAGGGTTTTTCTTAGTTTCCTGCAATGTAACTCTCGCATTGGTGGGTCAACTCTGCAAAACCCTCCACCATGCCATTCTTGGTAGTGTTCCCATATCATAATTTCCCATACATAGTTGTTGGAGCCAATAACATGAAACCTTGTTGCTCCGTTTGGTTTTTCACTCCCAAAACAAGAGTCACCAAGTGTCCCTGAATGACATTTTCATGCGACTTTCAAGTTGACATAAGTTAAAAACCAAAGGTCGGATCAACAAGTTGTCAACTCCGTTGGTCTGCTGGCATGCCATTACCTCTAGGGAGCCCTCTCCAACATGTTTGTATGGCCCAGTGACTTCATTGTTCATCGGTTTCATAAACTTGGGTTTTGCTTAGTTTCCTTCAATGCAAATCTCACATTGGTGGGCCAACTCTGCAAAACCTTCCATAGTGCTAGCATTGGTAGTGTTCCCATATCGGCATCACGTGTACACACTTTTTGAAGCCAACTACATGCAATCTTGCTGCTTTGTTTGGTTTTTTCGCTCCTAGACCGAGAGTTACCAAGTGTCCTTGAACGACATTTTCATGTGACTTTCCACTTGACACAACTCGGTAGCCGGAGGTCGGATCGATGAACCGTCGACTCCATTGGTATCGTGGAATGCCATGACCTAGAAACCAATAGACCATATACCTAGAATCTATGTACCTACACTACAACAAAGAAACTATAGTTTCATGAATTACAAGTAGAAACACATAATTATATGAATTAGAACTAAAAACTCATACATGAATTACAAGTATATAACCGTTTAGGGTTTCATGGATTCAAATAATTTCCCATACATAGAGATGATGTATTATTTTAGTCTCTCTTATGTATAACCACTTATACCATATACCTAAGCTACAAGATAAAATAACAAAAAAACTAGGGTTTCACGAACTGCAAACCATAAACCTAAAAACTAGGGTTTATAAATTTACACATATAACTACAAACTAGGGTTTTATGAAATATGAATTCACATACATAGAGATCATGTGCTATGTTAGTCTCACTTATGTAGAAATACTTAAACCATATACCTAAGCTACATGCACAAATAGAAAACAAAACTAGGGTTTTATGAACTACAAACCACAAACCTAAAAAATAAGGATTACAAATTTACACATACATCTACAAACTAGGACCATATACATATGCAAATAAACTTAGACCATATACCTAATCTATAAGAAAAAATGTCAATAAAGCTATGGTTTCTTGAACCACAAACCACAAACTTAAAACCTAGGGTTCACAAATTTAGAAATAGAAATACAAACTAGGGTTTATGAACTCATTAGGTTTATATCATTATATTTGTTAGTCTCACTCAACTAGAAACTAGTAGATCGTATAGCTAGAAGATATGTACATGCACTAAAACATAGCTAGGGTTTCATGAACTACAAACCACAAACCTAAAAACTATGGTTCACACATTTTAGACATAGAAATAAAACCAAGGTTCAAAAACTATAGTCTCTCTTGTTTATATACACTTAGACCATATACCTAATCTACAAGAACAAATAGAAAAAAAATAGTGTTTCATGAACTACAAACCACAAACCTAAAAATAGTGTTTACACATTTACACATACAACTACAAACTAGAGTTTTATGAACTCGTTAGGTTTAGATAATTAGATTTGTTGGTCTCACTTAACTAGAAACCAATAGACCATATACCTAGAATATATGTAGCTAGAATAAACCATATACCTTGAATAGACTATATACCTAGAATATATGCTTGCAAGACAATAACATTGGTTGGGTGATTGCGAATAACATTGGATGTAATTTTCCTTTCAATTATGCATGTGGTTGAAGCATGTTAGTGGTGTTGATGGGACATTATCATCATATCGTACAAAGTCAACCTATTTTTCAATTGACATACATTGACATAGACCTCAATCAATCCACTTTTCATGAATATAGAACTGTCAAACTAAGAATGATTTCCAACCAAGTCAAAATAGTTTCCTTGTTAGGGTTAAATTTTCCCCATTGATTAACATCAACTTGTGCAATTTGTGCATGATAAACTATAAAGAGTATCTCATTTAATTAGTGTATAAAGAATATGTGGCATATGACTACAATCCTAGGCATGCTCATATACAAACAAAAATTTGCTTTATAAGAGGCCACAAGAGATGGTTAGGTAGCGTTGGTGTTAGGGTTTCCTTCCTAGGTTTAGGGTTTCCTCATTGATTCTAAACCCTAGGTTATGCCTCCTAACCCCAAAAAACCGTTTTGGTTAGGGTTTCCTCATTGATAATAAATCCTAGGTTATGCATTCTAGCCTTTAAAATTTAGTTAGGGTTAGGGTTTCCTCATTGATTCTAAACCCTAGGTTATGCCTCCTAACCGTTAAACTTTAGTTAGCCTATGCCAAAGCAACAAGCACAAGAGATCATTAAAATTGCAAGTGCTCAACAATAGCATCACAAATATGTATGTATTCAATGAGAGTAAGCAATGTCAACTTCATCTTCAAATGATATAAATTGTCAAATTTATCGTAATCAATGTTTTCCATGTAGATGTTCAATATGATTTTCAGCTCATCAATACTATGAAATTTTCAGTTAATAAAATGGTGAGAGAAGATCATTCCAATATCAATTTCTATCTTGAAAAATGAGACAATAATTACTATGTAAATACTAGAGGAAAACAAGTGCATTCTATTCCAATTTGGACAATGAATAAGGCTGTCAAACCAATGATAACTTTCAACCAAGTGTGACTGTCCCAAAATGTTACTTCCAATCAAAGTAAAGATGCAATAGCTATGTCAATTTCAAGTTTGGAATTAGGAAGACAATTGTTAGGTAAATTCAAGTGGACTACAAGTATTGTGAATTCCAACTTGGTCAATGAATGGGACTGTCAAACTAAATGTATTTTCTAACCAAGACAAATTTTACTATGACTATCCCAATTAGTAATTTCTAGTCAATACAAGAGTTCCAACAAGTACCTATATGATAGTCCTCAACAAAGATGGTATCTTCTACATGTATTTTAGAGGTCTTTTTTTGTATTTTAGTAGTGCAAATGTACTTGTAGAATACTATCAAAACTTCTTGTCTATGCACTTCTTGTCCTATCAAAACTAAGGCTAGAGAAGGGGGTTTGAAAGGGGGCCAAGGTCTGATCCTATAGGTCAAGGATAGGAGTATGAGATTCGAAGCTTAGGGTTAGGAAATGAGAGAGGAGAGGTGGAAAGATAAGCGAGTAGGTTAGGAGATGGAGAAGGGAGGAAGGGTAGAAATCTAGGGTTTTAGGTTAGGTGTCTAGTTAGGTCTAGATCCTTAGGGTTTAGGTATCCAATAACAAGGGAGAAGCTAGGTATGGCAAGCCAATAAAACAAATGGAAGGGTCGAGGGGTGAAGGGCCAAGCTAGGTATTTGCACTATGATTTACAAGATCAAGTATTTGGTATTTAAAATTATCATTGCTATTGTACATGTTTAAGCAATTGTGTATTTTTTTTGTTAACTAACCTACAATTTTAAAATTTTTATGCAATTTATTGTGAACATACATACTTTATTGCTTCGTCAACAATAAGTATTGCAAGTGCATCAACTGCAATCTAGTACTGCATTCGACATAATGTATGAAAATATGTAATCAGAGGAAAAGTAATATAAAGAAATGAAAAATGATATATTCATATACACAAATTTCCAATCAGATATAGTAGTAGTGAAAAATGGAACATTGTTCCCAATGTCTATACAATGGAAAATCGTGCCCTATACAAAATATGGAAACTCGTGCCAAAATGCCACATCATGGCTAGTGTACATAGGAGGTTCTCTCAATCCTCCTACCCACCCTCAGAGCTCCCAAGTACACCTCCAAAATCGATCCTCCTCTTCTTCGAGCTAGAGGAAGCTCGGTCCTTCTCTCCGCTTCGATCACCTACCCTTGGGCTTTGAAACGAAAACAATCAAATGTCAACTCGTATAGGCAATTATAAAAGTATAAAACACAATTTAAAAATAAAAATTAAGTTTTCAAATCTTAAATAGCTCGCCTCAGAAAAGACCATAAGTGGTGAGCATGCTACCCTCCTCTGTGATCCAAGTCTCTAGGCAATGCGACCCTGCAACATTTAAACTGTAAGATAACTCATACAATTTACTAGCTATGTTAACTTTCGTTAATAGTACATGAGATTTTCATAAACTAATCAATCTCACTGTGAACACAATAGGTTGGTCCTCGTGGCGAGAAAGTGGAGCAATCAGCTAGTCCTCAAGGGTAGAAGGTGGAGTAGTGGGCTGGACAACCTTCTCTAATGCTAGGGTTGATGGAATAGTAGAGGATGTAGCCACATTGATGTTGACTACAAACTAGGGGGAATTGTGAAAGAGGGCATGCACTAGAGTGGGAGAAGTGGTGATGTGCGACGATAAACCCCAACTGGTTGTAGAATGGAATGAGCCACACTAGAAGGGGAAACGAGGGTGGTGGGGGAATATGGGGGAGGGGGTTGAGGTCTGGGATGGGTGAATGTGGATGGATGGTGTATCATGGTTGAAGGGGGGAGGGTGGAAACATGGGAAACTACAAGGGAGGGGGTGGATGGGAGTGAGAAAAGGATGTGATGAAGAAGGAGGAGCTGGATGGAAGTGTGGTGGTGGATGTGAGGCAAGGGATGGATGGAACAGGATGGGGAGGGATGTAGGGAAAGGGACATGTATGCAAGGGGATACACCTGACATATATGGTGTGAAAAAGGAAATCGATGGAGAGATAATGAGATAGTGACATCGATGTTCCTATGTACTCAAACTTGCATCCATATTCATGGCCTCATATATTGGTACATAAAAGATATAACTATACAAATTTAAGCCATCAAAATTGGAATTAAATTTATACTTTATTACACGATACCTGCACACGAGGGGATCTACTTATCCTCGGCGGGGGTGGCTAGTCACTAACTCATGTGGACACTTGTGCAAACACAAAAATATTTAGATTCAATTAGTAAATATTAACTACATTGGATGACAAGATCTACTTATCCTCGGCGGGGATGGCTAGTCACTAACTCATGTGGACACTTGTGCAAACACAAAAATATTTAGATTCAATTAGTAAATATTAACTACATTGGATGACAATATTAACTACTATCATTACATTTAATTACTGAAAGAAAACTAACTGTGTGTATGGTGTCATGATGTCCTCTACAACTTCCATGGCTCCATCTAGGTTGACGGAACCAACGTCCTCCAACCCAGGTGTTGAAGACTCGACACTGAATAGTTGTACATTAAGACAAATCAAGTCATCAACATCTCATTCTAATTTAAATTTATTACAAATTATGAGTTTGCATAATGTATAATCAATACTTGAACATTAAATAAGACAAATAACTAACCTGTTGTAGGTAGCTCTCTGTGGCATGCTCCTGCATGGGAACATGGCATGGATTCCCACATCGAGAGAAATTATGTGGCACTGGTCCTGTCGAGATGGATGGATCATCCTAGCTACCACCTATAGCTGCTCTCCCTCTCCCACCATCGGTAGATCGTGTAGAGGTGTGTCTCTTGAGGTGGTCTTGCTCCCTTTGTGAGGACATAGCCACAAATGTGGTATGCCTAAGAAGGTGTCATGGGGCACATTTAACAGACTCATGGATCTCATCTAGCCTGCTACCTAACCCAAGGGGTTGAGGAAGCGGGTTTGGCTCTCACTTAGGTGCAAGAGGTCCTCTGAGTGAGTTCTAGTGAGCGTGAGTTTGATCTCGGGTTGAACCAAAACTGACACCCTGGAACTTGGTGATGTCAAAGTAGTTCACATGGAACCCTAACACAAACTCAGCCTGTGGTTTCCTGAGAAAACACTGTGGGACCTTGACATTGTTGCATGGAGGGCTTGTAAAAAAACATGAACCATTTCTTCCTCAAGTTTTCTCTCTATGGCTGGTAATTACATCAGTCCATGCAAACTCGCCTCTTCCTCACATTTGGAGGTTGTCCTATTCTTGGATCTGTAAATTTTCTCCATGGTTGGGATTCTGATATTCATGTTTTTTATATCTTCTTTGGATATATACCCATGGCATAATGTTCTCTCATTCGAGCCCTATATTGGATCAAATTGGTTATCTCACTATGGGCAATGTTGATAGACTCTATTATGTTTTGTAGTGATGTGGCAAGAGAAAACCAAGAGCGTTCCCTAGTGTTCTTCAGTTCATCACTCAATATATTTCACTCAATTTTCTTTCTAGGGCTAAAATTACAAGTTATTTGACATTATGGCCTTAATGATCAACGTGTTTGCAATATGAATACCAAAACCAACCTACAAATCGAAAATATGTACTACTAATGACACTTTTTTTCTTTGTTGGGTTACATTTAAAGAAATTTCCAAACCATACTGTTAAAATACTTAAATAAAAAAATATATATATGTAAAAGTGAAAAAATAAATGACAATTTCAAGAAAAAATGAACAAATTTTATCCAAAAAAAGCCATAAAAAAATGATTCGAACATATTTCGAAAAACAATAAAAAATAGAAAAAATAGAAAATAACATAAAATGAAATGAAACACATAAAAAAATGGTAAATAAGAGAGAATAAAAAATTGAAAAAATTAAAAAAATTAAAAAAAACAAAGAAAATAAATAATAATAATAAAAACAAAGTTTAAAAAAATGAAAATTGAAGAAGAAATATATATATATATAACAAACTTTAAAAAAAACAAAACCAAATTTTTAATTAAACCGAAGGTGTTATTAAGAGGGCGGTCCTCCTCAAGCTTTCGTCGCTTGTCGAAACCCTATGAGGAGGTGCCCCCTGTCCACCATTAAACGCTAATCTGCCTTCTTTCATGCTAATCCATCGGCTTTCAATTTGACGGTAGCAAATACTCCCTTGTCCACCATTAAACGATAATCTTCCTTCTTTCATGCTAATACGTTGGCTTTCAATTCGATGGAAGCAAATTGGAGAGGAGACATTCATGCTAATCTGCCCACTTTCAATTCGATGGTGGCAAATCAGAGAGGGGGAAATAAATTTTTAAAACCTAATCAATGATGTCGTAGGAAGCAGTCATTGAGGTCTGTTGATTAATGGTGTTGTTGCCTTTCTTTCCCCTAACCCCACCCAGTTCAAGTAAGTGTTCCTGGCTATGTGACCTTTCATAGTGTGTCTTTTCGAGTGTTGATGTATAGGTGTTGGAGTAAGGGCCCTCTGTTCCTTCATGTTGTGCTTGGGGCACTAACTAGCTAGGTCTCCCATTTGGATGTATACACTAAATATAAATAATGAAAATTATCACTAATAATATTATAAATGATCTTTTGATTCTGGTGCAAAATAATTAAGCTTTGGACAAATGGTAGTGGGGAATGCAATTAAACATACATATGCTCCACGGAAAAAAACCATCAGCATCCGAGTCATAAAGAGAAGGACAAGCCGACACAATCACAAAGTCCCTATTAGTTGATCCACTAGCATAAGTAGCGCTTCTCTCAGTATACCTTTATTTTTCTAGCTATCACCTCGCGGATACAGATATAATTCTAGATTCCTAGTCACTAGCAGAACCCACCATTGGAAATATACATGTTTTTTTATTACAAGCATGAAGGATCCTAACAATTGAATTTAACAAAGGAGGATTATTGAATTATTGAATTGAGGAGGCATTGACGCTCATCCGCCGACTTTCACAGACAATAAAAACAACTTCAATTCAATGGTGGCAAATTAGAGAGGAGGCATGCATGGTCAAATATAGCATGTAGGAGGGGGTCAGCTAGCATGAGATAGTGATTTCCAGAGCCAAGCAGAAGGACCCCGGACACCAAAACACCTTATCACCACGAGGTATAGAATTTGACTTGAAAGAACATTCTTAGGAATCATGACAAAGGATCAACCTCGAACCGCTTCATAGATGTGATTTTGGATTTAAGAAACCCATTTTTTTATGGGCTAAGATAACGTTTACCACGGTGTCAAACTGTAATAACTCATCCATCAAAGGATTCATTTGCAAATGCCATTGATTGTATCTAAATGGTTGCAAACACCATTCATTGTCGTTAAATGGTCGCAGCTAAATTCTTATACCAGCTAAACGCTATTACCACTATAACTACTTAACCTCAACTTGGAAATGAAAGGAATAATCTGGCACTGTAACTGCTTAACCTTGACCTGGAATCGTACTTAACCTCGACCTGGAATCGTACGAAGGGATGGCTTTGCAAATCGAAGAGATGTCTCTGAAAAGTTATGAAGACAATGAAACTGGCCGAGGATATGGGATTTAAGAAGGGATCTTTATCAGTTGTAGCTCCTTGTTTGGCAGGTGTTCTCTCACCTGTCTGGTCTTGTTCACATGTCTGGTCTCCTTCAAACAAGATGCATGTCTTAAACATGGAATGATTTTGGTGAACTCGTGGTTTCCTTCACTCTAGATGAGTGGTTTTCTTGACTATGGATGTATTTTTTATACTTCTTATACTAATTTCATAGAGCTTTTTCTAATAATGATAGGGTAAATTGTTTTAGACATAGGTTGTCCCGGTCCAATGGGATTGTAGATATTTTGATAATTCCTCGTATGCACCATGCTGGGTTTAAAGGCCATAAATCATTGGAAATAAAAATAATAGTAAATAATGAGGAGAAGGGTTGATGCAAAACCAGCCAATTTTATTCACCAACAGCATCGCCAATTTAATAATAAGAAGTTTTGGCATTTTCTATATTTGTGTACTTGCATTATATTTTTTGTTTTTTAATTACAAAGATAGTGATGTAGAATTTATATTAAATTGATTTGTCTATTTTATAGTGCATTTTCACAAGTGTAAAGTGTGAGGAAACTATACATTAGTTTTAAAAATAAAAAAAGCAAAATAATATTTTTTTAGCTTGTTATGCATTAAAAATATAAATATATATATATAATAAATGAAAAATAATATTAAAATATAATTTTATAATACTATATTATTTATAATATTATAAATAAAAATATTAATAAAATTCAATTTTCTAAAATGTCTATTTTTGTAATTTTTATCCATAAATATATTAAATTTTCAATTAAAAAATATTGATCCAACCGAGGGAATTGATCTTGCATTCTATAACACTTTTACACAACCATTGATTGATGGCTTCATCATAAGTAATAAGTTTTTATTGATATAATATATAATTAAGTTAACTAATGATTATAACAAAATAGCAATAAGGTTTTGTAGGTTAGAGTTCTCTTTAGCTTAATATTTTATTGGTGTTCTCAATTTTAGAGTTATTTATATTAATTAGTAGATAGTTTTGTTATATGAAGGAGTAGATTTATTAGTTTTTTTGGTTTAGAATATTTCCTCTCCAACCAAAGTTTCTTGGCATTTTTCTCAATGATTTGATGCCACAATATATTTGTTCTCATTATCATGACTCTCTATTCGCAGGGTTACACTTGCGCTTATGTGACCTGTCTAGTTGTTGGTTCCATTATCAAAACCAAGATTTCAAAGAATCCCTGGACATTGTAAAGTGGCACTGCAGGATAGGATTCACACTGCAAAACAAAATAAAATTAGCCATGCACTTTTCCAATTTGCAGGCTAAAACAAAGCATTGAGAAAACTCAGAAAAAGTATTTCAATACCTGTGTATAAGGAGAATGTGTCATAATAAGGCGTATCTTTAATTTCAAAAGCATACGTTAGACCCATATGCTTGATTTGTTTTCCAAACCTCTCCATGGATGTTTATTACATTCATTGAAATTTGTATCAAGGAAAGATAGATTGATATATAATGAAGTAATAGGAAAATGACTACTACAAGACAGGAGAATCTACAAGTAACTTTGCATGCAGTAAAGAACTACTACGATGACCACATCATTCACTGTCTGTAGATAATAACATAATTAACAATCAAATTAGAGCTGCAACTATACATTATTTCAATAAGGAAATATGAAAATTAGTGCTCCAAGAATATGGTGTACTTTACATACCCCTCCTGTAGAATTATTTATCTTCCTGATGCCATCCAAGAGAAACGTAGCTGAAGAAAGAGCACGGGGCATGTGTTCGACTCCAGGGGTCCTCAAATAGCTAGCGAATGTCGTCAATCCATCCAGTCATTTTCAATGAACCCACGTGTAATACATTTCACTCGCTTATTTTTTAACTCATGCTAATCATTTCAGGATTTTATAGATCTCCCTCATTTGGAGGTTGTATGATTGTATCATGGAGAACACACATTTGGTTGATTTAGATATATCGGCATTGATGTAATTAAATTTAATAAGTGAATGCAGGTGTTTCTCATTACCAAGAGGAGTTTGACCACCTCAAGTAGATCTACAGCCTCAATTTAAAAGGAATCCAATGGTGCTCATTGGAATTGGAACCTGCAGTTAGGTTGCGTTTTCTTTGTCAAAGGGAGCATTGTGAGCCCTTTTCTTTGAGAAGCCTTTGGAGATAGATTTGAAGAGATCTATGTATCTCTAACCGTGCTCTAACACAAATGCAAACCAAAATGCTTTTAAAGTTCCAACAGATCCAGCACACTCAAACAACCAAATCAATACGTGGGGTGATAATATGCCTTGAAACTGACCAAAAAATTAAAAATCATTTGTAAAACCAGCTCACGCAAACACGAACAACATCCAGAAGCAAGCAAGCAGGGAGTTTCATGAGTAGATATTAATTTGTAATTATATGATTAATGACGCTACGATCTCTCCAACAATTCCTTTGGCCATATGACCAGCCATATGACATTCTTTCATGGTAGGAGACAAATAAAACTATGGTGGAGAATAGCATCATGTATGATTCAAACGCATAGACATGGGATGTGTGTTGTTCAAGGGGGGTTAAACAGGAAAATATGGTTGGAGAGAGTATCGTACTTTCATTTTAGACATGCAATTTTTCATAGAATGGAAGACTTTCAATTCTTCCATATAATGTCAACAATAGACATGGAAACCCGAAACATAGCTTGCGCTTTTTCTGTATTGCCGAAATATTTCTTTTTAAAGTTGCTAGAGGGATACAGAGTTTGCAAACTCATTTTGGGAGGTTAAAAACAAATTTTCCTCTACTCATTAGACGTTGGCAAACTTGAGAGGGGATCATGGTTATCAAGAAATTATTTGTCTTTTCTTAATATCGATTCAAAGCTCATAAAGAACTGAAACCCATTACTATTCATAGTTGATTAACAAGAAGAGCGAATGCATAGTTTCGTAGGCCCAAATGACATGGTTGATCAAGATCGTATAATTTTTAATTAGCTATGACTAGGATTTTAATTTATAATTATGATATGATCATATGCAAGACAATTTAAGAGATTGATAGGGTCGAAATATTAGTCACAGTATGAAACTAAATCCAGACTAATGGGTTAGGTATTTAACTTGGTATTTTGGTTGCATATAGCATAGTTTTATCTTGAAGGTGATTGGATCCTTAACACATCATTTATCTTGATTCATATCTCTATGTTATTAGCATTATTTCAAGCACAATAAGTCTTCATTAATGTTCATTTCATTTTTTTTTGGGTGTGTCATTTCCCCTATTTTGGGGGTATGCTAGTATAAATTAATGGGGGCCGATGTTCTTAGTGGATGTGATAGTTATGTGAAGGGGGAGGAGGTGTTTAGTGGGGTAGGTGCGAGGGGTGTGACGTGGGGTAGTGGGTAGGAGTAGGGGGATGTAGTAGGTAGGGGATGGGGTGAGAAGGGGAATGTGCATGGAGAGTAGGAGAGAGGGGGGCGGTTGGGGTGTGATTCTCAGAATCATCCCAATCCAACCTCTTTCCACCACCTTCTCACCGCCTCCACTCCACCAAATTTCCACCACATTTTCTTTTTTTTGGTTCCTGCAACACTCCACCACGTTTTTAAGGTTTTAGGTTTTTTTTTCGTTTTTTTAATTTTATTTTTAAGTTGCGTTAAAATATGTTTTTTAAATGGATTTTGTATTTTTTTATTTTTTTTTCAATATTTTTGTTTGTAAATTTGTTTTAAAATTTTGGTATTTTTTGACTTATGTATTTTTTTACAAAGTTTTTTTTCAAAAAATTTAATAGTTTTAGGCCATGGTTTAAAAAACTGGAAAGGTAACCTAGAAAATGAAAGGGGTATAATTGGTAGCACATTTTTTCGATTATCTAGTTTATTTTAGCATTTACGTTGCGAGGTTGCCCGTTGTTAAGGAAACATATTTTAAAAAGTTGTAAATTTAGCTCCATAAATAAAACTGTGTTCTACCATTTTCGATTAGGGGTCGATTTTACAACTTTTACTACCACAACACCATGCTACACTCCTCAGGGTTACCAAAATGTTGTAATTTTAGCCCCGAAAAAAAAAGTGGTACTCCAGAAATAAAGTTATGTTCTACCATTTTCGATTCGTGGTCGATTTTACAACTTCTACTACAACAAAACCATGCTACACTGCTTAGGGTTATAAAAATGTTGTAATCGTAGCCCCGAAAAAAAAAGTGGTTCTACCGGTAACACCACTTTTTCATTCACGGTTTTTTTTGGTGGTTTTGACACCAATAAAAAAAACAGAACAATATCGAGTTCTCGTCAAGTTGTATAACTCGTTGTGTGTGTGTACATAATAAATAACAATGATGTAAACTCTATTCTTAGATATATTATAGGAAATTCAATGATGCAAACTAGATATTCTTGGATATATATGTCGCATATATGTGGATTTATGGACCCTCGCATCATTTTTCCATATTTTATAAACAAGACAAGAGAGTTTCTATAGTGTTAACTCAATGGTTAGTGGTTAAGAGTTTTTTCCAATCTTAGTAGTGAAGCCTTCGATTAGAGTGTATACATTAAGATGGATGTCTTGAAGTAGAGCTTAATTTGTATTACCATGTATAATTTTTTGTTTTTTGTTGTTGTATTGTTGCGCTTCTCTACTAAAAAATTGTAACTCGAAATATTTTGGTATATATATATATATATAGTCCACTCAAAATATTTTGTTTTACTATAGATATTTTATTGTCATATTATGGGCCATAGATGAAGCTATAAAAATATGATGAAGATATTTTGTATACACAATTCAATGCAAATAATGTCATGAAAGTTTGTTTTTTTTAATGTAACAAGAGAAAAATTCTACAGCAAAAATAACACAGTTTTTTAAATTAAGAATAAATTATGTCTTTCTCCATATTGTTTGAAAATGATACATTACTGAGAAGCTCCCAACATTTCTAGGGCCACATGAAATTGGATGTTTTGGAGTACATAACAATTTTTAGTCTCCAAAACAATGGACTAAGGACAAAACAATAGATGGCCGAAAATCATTGGAGCTTGCAAAGCAACATCCACAAGTACTAACAAAGCTATATGTTTAGACCATAGAACTTTCCCATATATCCAAGTATCCATATGTTTAAACCATCCCAAAAAACACTAAAGAATCCATGATACACCAAACATAGTAGCCTTAGTCCATTGCATTATAACAAAGAGTGAAAATGACATTAGGTATAAGATCGTAGTGGGTTGGATCTCAATTTATAAAAAAGTAATTATTCTATTTCATTCACATCTACTTTACTTCCCCTCTTTTTCTTTCTACTTAACATTACACCTTTGGGACACTTACTAATAATATTATAATCTAAAAACCCTAAAATTAATATCATGAATAAGCCTGCTCTACTTTGAGAAAATTTTAAATATTTTAAAAACTAATGAATGAACCAACTATAACTTTTCAAATTTTTAAATATCATAGTATTAATGTTATTCCATGTATCTTTTTTATGGTATTTTAATTCCAGCGCAGATTATTGCGGGTTGTTGCTTTGGCATTTACAAATCTTTTCCTCATGTGGCATCCACCATTTCTGTTCGCTCTATTACTCCTCCCCTATTGGATGCTTCTTTCTCTTGGAATCTCATGGATGGAGCTTCAAAACGCAGGCCTCGGGTTGGTGGAGTCGATGGGATCATCTACCTTACCAATTCTCATTCCATTTAGTTTGTTGTTGGTCTCGGTGACGTGTCAAATAATAACGTTGAATTCTCATCTTTACTCATCCTCTTGAGGCTCTCTTTTTTGTATGGGGTGCAGCATCTTCGGATATTTGGTGATTCCAAACTAGTGATCAATTGCCTCAAGCTGAGCAAGCCTCCTTGGAATATATTTCTTCTCCCTTTCTATGAGGAATATGACAAGATCAAATCCTTGTTCTCTAAGCTAGTCTTTTAGCATACTTATAGGGAGAATAACTTCGAGGCAGAGCTGCTCTCCAAGAAAGTTCTCCTTTTGTTGGCAGGGATTATGGACAAATGGGAGTTGTCTGAGGGAACTTTGGTGCTCGTGGGGCGCTCTTGTCTCTACGGTCTTCCTTTATTTTTCCCTTGTGTCATTTATGTTTTTTAGTAGGCTCCCCTTCTAGTAGTTTTTGTAATTTCAGTTGATCATTGGCCTTATAGATAGAACAGATTCAGACTTTTGATGTGGAATGTATGACCATGAGGATCATGAACCATATGGTTTATATTTAATATAAAGCTATGACTTTTTTTCTTGAAAAAAAAAATGTCATATACTTTTGGAAAATGTTTTACTAAAACAAATATATATATTAAAGTGAGGGGTTGAGAGTAGAAGCCACCACGGAACTTCATTGTTCACCTAAGTTTCTCATGCCTCCTCTGCATTTTTATGATTAGATATATATTTTTATTTATAAAAAGTGAATTCAACCAGAATTAGAGTATGATCTATTTAAAGTTAAAAAGAACCAAGTAGCACTATGTAATGAAACTCTACTTTAGTAAAGCTTGTACTTCAAATGGTTAAAAAAATATTCAATGTTAAAATGCTCATTCAAATGATAACATAGAAAGTAATGGTCCATCTTTGAGTTGGCAGAACTTTAAGTCTGTAAAGTCACACTAATGTGTTCGTACAACTTTAGATTTATTTATAAAGTATACTTTCAAGTCAAGCGACATAGACGGATCGATAATGATATAACTTAAAGGCCAAGCAATTGATTCTAATTTGTCCACCAAATTCTATTTTCTATGCAACTAAAATATATAACAAATTTTCTAACCAGTAATAAGTATTAATAATTAATGGGTTATAAAGATTTTTCTTAGTACTATCACATTTTCAAGTAAATTGGAAATCGGAGGATGAGTATGGATAGTCACAAAATTTTATAAAAATAATTGTTTTTTAAATACAAGTTAAAATAAATAATTTTATATGTTTCTTATAGATTGTTTGAATTAATATAACTATGGAACAAATATTATTTAATAAAAAAATTTATAAAAAGAAAAAAATAAATTATAAATTTTTTCTTTAACCACCTTTTAACTTAGGATTATTTAATCAATATGTACTTAAACATAACAACTTACTATCACCATGAATCTTTGCTATACACTTGTTACACTTAGATTTTGATGAAATCAAATAAATCCAAAAAACTAAAATAATATCTAAATACTTTTTTTTTTCATATAGAAATATGCACTGGAAACCCAGCAATACTTCCCCACATTAGTGGATGGTAGAGGTGGTAAACAGGGGGCCATCCTCACAGAAGGCCTAACCGCAGAGGACTCAAGGCTCGAACCTGACCTCTCCCCGAACCAGAGAACCAGAGAGTGTGCGCAGGTCTTACCAATTGAGATAACCCTTGAGACTTAAAATAATATCTAAATACTTATAAACATAATTAGAAATTAGAAATAAAATTATTATTCCTATTACACAGGATTATTGTATAAAAATGTCCCGAACAATCATCATTATTCACTATTTTTTTTCAATGTTAAATAATTGAATCACGAATCTTGTGACACAAGCTGAAGGAAAAAAATCCAGAGTATTATTGAATCACGAGTCTTGTGACACAAGCTGAAGGAAAAAAATCTGTGAGGTCCTTGTTAGAGGCGATTCCTTATTTAAGGAACGAATGGCAACTACTCGGCAACCAACTCCTTGGGTTCAATAGCTTTGCTTCTGTAATCTCGGCTGAGTGTCCGGTGTCATCTCCAACTCCTGCGCAGTCCCTACCAAATGCCTGAGAAGGAATCAAGCTGCCATGGCCGATATAACAGAGATTGTCTATGGCGGAAGAAGTTATTTAGCTAAAAATATCGTGTCGTCAAGCGTGAAGTTTCGCCATAAACTATAACTTTCAACGAATATAGAGTTTTGATCGATTTCGTTCTCTTTTTATGTAATACCTATTTCTGCAGCCACTCTTAGCTTTATGACTGTATGGGTTATGGTTGATGATTGACCTAATTTCATATTGTTGTATTGCATTGCCACTTATCTCATAGATTATTGTTTCTAAAGTTTTCCTTCTGCAACTTATTTCAAGTTGCTATATACATTCAGACTTCTTTTTATTTATACATGTGATAAAAAGTTTCTTGGCGAGCTATATGTGAATAATCTTGTGCTCATATATGCACTCCAAGATGGTTTTCAGGTATCAGGAAAGCAGATCTCCATGAGTAGAACCATGAAATCATTAGACAACATTAGATTGTTAAGTAGTTAGTAGATACAATCAAGGGTAGTCTTGGAAATTTATGTGAACCACAATATAAAAAGGATATATACTTAGTTCATTCAATTTTGGTTTATTTGTCATATGGCAGAAAAATGTAGGGATATACTACTGAACTATATATTTTTCGTTTATTTGTAAAATGCGCAAATAAAATGATGTACAGAGGGTTTAAGAGCAAATAAAACCCACATATAAAAGTATAAAATAAAGGTTTTTTATCCAATTCAAATTAAAATATAATATATTATTTTGAAATTGATAAATTGAAATGCCTTGCTTTTCAATCAACAATGCAATTGCCACATCTTAGTATCCTATTCTGCTTAGGTTGCACGAACTTTTAGCATGGTTGGAATATTTAGATGTCTCCTCATAATAGCAAAGGGTTTTGATCTAGGGTGGCCTTGCAGAACTAAACCTCTCTAAATGTTAAAAGGACATCAGGGTGGGATTTGATCCACTTATGTGTCCACCTCATGAGATCTTTTAATACTATCTCTCTGGGTTAAACCACAGGCTACCACTACCTCTAGGTGCCCTCATGGCTCCAGGTAAGACCCTGGTTGGAATTGAAAGTTGCTCACTGATGAAAAACTCCTAGCTCTTCACCAATAGATCCAACAATGAATCCAACCTTTTTGGGCTCTATTACCGTAGTAATTACTTTGCCTCAAAATTAAATATTGCTGACAGTAACAGATTGCCAAGTAATATAGTTGGGAATGTATGGAGGAACAAACTTCGAAGGACAATTTTGATGAGTTTTATTCCAGTAAAAAGAGTAACAATGAATCCAACCCTTTTGGGCTCTATTACGGTAGTAATTACTTTGCCTCAAAATTAAATATTGCTGACAGTAACAGATTGCCAAGTAATACAGTTGGGAATGTATGGAGGAACAAACTTCGAAGGACAATTTTGATGAGTTTTATTCCAGTAAAAAGAGTAGGTGTGCAAAAAATTTCAAACAATTATGAGGGCCACGGGAATCTGTCATCTATTTCTTCATTACACACTATCTTGCTCAAGGTTTTTTTCATTATGCGGTATAAGGAGCACTCGAAAGCCCTCCGGATTTATGTGTAGCTTTCAGTTTGAAAATATGGGGAAGAAATCAGATGGGAAGTATACTTCCACCCTAAGCAGAATAATGTCAATGGAGGAAACTGTGTCTCTGGGTTTTGGGTTTTGGCCCTCTTCTGATCAACCCATAAACATCAAATTCGGCAAAACCAGAACCAATCAATTGAAATTTTGAATGTAATAAATCCGACATAGCTGGGAAACCATTAAACGTTTTTAGTGACGCTTATAAAACAGCCCCACATGAATATAACACTTTTCGAATGAATGACAGTTTGTGATTGCTGGAGTTGTAACTTCCATATGTTACTAAGTATTCAATAAGATTGTCAAGTAACTTACGAACTCATACTTCCCAAAGATTCTGAAAACCACTCTTCGTTTAAACTAGATTTAACTCAGCCATTTCTGTTTATTAGCCTTGTATCTCAATCCACATCATTTGAAGGTGGCTAATTTCATGAAGACAAGCCAACCATTGGTTAAGCAGTGGTTTCTTGTTTGACTACCCATTATGATGTTAATGTTCAATTTATATGAGAAACAACCACGCAACCTTAAGCTTTGTTTCAGGCCAACCATTGGTTAAGCAGCGGTTTCTTGTTGGACGGTCAATTATTTGTATGACAACATTTTTATTTTCTTACAAATATTTAAAGGGAAGTTATTAAAATTGCAAGTAGCTCTCGGGAGTGACGAAATTTGAAGGGTGGGTCTTAATTTCAATTTGAAGGGTATTTGTTGTCTGAGTCCTTCAGAGATGAAGAGAAATATAAATAATTGTACTTCAATTGACAAGCATAAATAAATTGAATCCTTTCAATAAAAAAATGCAGAAGATAAATATTGTTCCTTCAAATTTTTACAATTTTAAATAATTGAGCACTCAATATCTACATGAAAAAATGATATATTTTCAATAAAACTTATTTTGCAAGTTGTCATATGTGTATCATTAATTTTACAATTCAGTAACATAACAACTACTCTATTGTATTTTTTCCAGTTGTAGCACACTTCATTATACAAAACAACTACATAGATTATGCCATAGCCATATTGGGTCATTCAGGTGCAATCCAAGCTTGAGAGATGTAAGAATGATAAGGATTGGGCACCTAATAAAAAATAATACACAACTAAAAAAACATTAAAAAAAATTCCTACATAGCAAGCAAGTTAGCAAAGTTGGCATAACCAGGGTAGGGCATCCATTTTTTTTGTTCAATACTTGTCGTGAAAGGATACTTGTATGGAATGAAGGGGAAATGGAATCAAGCCTAAGTTGATTGAAACTCACTACATGTCTAGTCTCAATAGTCCGCCTTTTAGATTGAACCAAAATACCAAAAGCAATTTATTAATGGCTAGATTTGAGAAGTTCTAAGTGCGAGTAATTAAGGGCTAAGGCTATAAAATTTGTTGTGATTCATACCAGTCCACGATTCACTGAATCAACACTCATTGGTAGGAATTTAAGTTATTTAATGAAAACAATTAATTTTTATAGGCTCTATGTCGAAATCGTTTTTCATGCTAACCACTACCCTCTTTATTGTCTTATCAAAAGGCATGATAATGGGGAAGAAGACCTAAAATTATGGACTTCACCTCCAAAGAATGCCTTGAATCACATGGGTAAGGAGTGGTAAGAAGATCACAACAATCCGAAGTGTCAAATCTTAGTTGATAGTGTTAATTAAAGACTTATATGGTAGATTTAATATAAGACTTACTTATAGTTGTCTCTTATTCTTTGCATCAATTCGTATTATAAGGTGATGATCTACATGCATAATAATCCTTAGTTATGACTCTCACATGAGGATTTAAAGAGAAGAGAATATAAAGTCAAGTAATTTTTACATTTGTGAGAAACCACAAATGTTTGGAATGATGGAGTGAGATTACATCATGATAATGTCACCCATCAAATTGAAGACTACTCTTGAGCCAACAATTGTTTTTTTCATTTCATTAATAACCATTATTTCTCCATATTTTGTGCCCAATGACACCTGGCGATTTGTGATGGATGTCAAATTTATATGGATGGGTAATTGCAAATGTTGCCTTTCTTTTAGAATGTTGATATAAATTATGCCCCTCTTGATTGGAAGGGTAAAATTCAGATTTTAAATTTTGTTTGAAGGGCAATTTTAACTTTACACTTAAGGGAAGGGCCAAAACCCTTTGGAAGGGCTGTGAAGGGTTCAATTTTGAAGGCTGCTTGAGAGCAATTAAAGTTGTGAGTAGCTCTTTGTTGAATTATTTTTCAATAAAATATTTGAAAAAAAATATTAGTTTTTTAAAATTAATTTAATTTTGAAAAAAATGTTTTATTATAGAATTTTTTATTTAAACTAATTATTAATTAAGAAAATAACTTAAAATCATATATAATTTTGTTTTAATATTTTTTACAAATTTAAAGATATTTACTTATTCTCAACTAAAGTACGGTGATATTATTTTTTTCAAAAATTATAAATACTTATTCTCACTACACTATGGTGATATTATTTTTTTCAAAAATTATAAATTCTTAATAAAGTATTGTAATTTTATTATAGATTTAATACTAAGATCATTGCCTAGTGAAAGAAATTTCAATAAAACCTATATTTAAAGAGCTTATTTTGGCCACTAGTTACCAAGGCGCTAGTAAGATACAAACTACTAAACTTTAAAATATTAAAAAAAAAAGAGATTTTGAAGATTTGAAGATCAAAGAGTCATATAAAGTGGATTCTTTATGACCCAAGTCATGGGATAGCTAATAAGATGAATATCTATGATGAAAAGATTGAAGATCATAGGGTAGGTGAAAGTGTATTGAGGTCTCTACCCAACAAACTTGATTTTAAAGTTACAGCAATTGAAGAATCAAAATATCTAAGCACATTTGTGAGTAAATGAGTTGAAGGAAGCAAGGAAGAAAGAGTTTGATATGACATATCTAGGTTTGTTGAAGTTCTTGCTTAGCATATTTATTTGTGAATGTAGACATGTTAATGATTTGTTTAAGCAATTCATAATCCTTAATTGCAAACTCACACCTATACCAATGGGAACAGGTACAAAGTTTTGTAACAAAGATGACAATTCGGAACTATATCCAACACTGTTTAAGAGACCTGTAAGAATCCTCATGTATATCATAGCTACGAGACCCTATATTATGTATATAGTCAATTTTATTTCTAGGTTTATGGATTCTCACAAACACTTGCATTCGAAAGTTGGAAAAAGGATCTTACAATATGTTACAAGGACTTGAAGCTATGGGCTTGTATACTCAAGCACTCAGTATGATGTTTTGACAGGTTTTAATGACAATGAATATGCAGAAGGTCTTGATGACATGAAGAGCACTGTCATTCATGTTTTTCATCTTGGATCAGGGATCATTTCATGGGCATCCAAGAAGCATCCCATTGTGACTATTTCATCAACAAAAGAAAAATATGTAGAAGCAATATTAATGAAATGTCAAGCATTCTAGTTACATAGAGTTTTGGAAGGTCTTTAGCAAAATCAAGAATGACCAACAACAAGCTACTACGAGAAGAATTCAACGATTGCCCTATCCAAGAACCATTTGAGCCTAATTAAGATGGAGTGTTAGAAATAGTAATTAACTCTCACTTTAGCTTTATTTATTTTGTTAGAATCCAAGTTCAATTGAATTATTAAAGCATGCAAAAGCATAAAGCATAAAGCATAAATCATGCATGCATGAGCTAAGTTGGGGTTTTAACTTTTCAATAATTGTTTAATGATGACAATGATGATGATTAATGTCCATGCTTTGGTCTATCATACCTTAAGTGTCACGTCCCCATGCCTCCGACTGGCAAAGAGGACGCGATCTCTATGGCTTAAACCACCCGGGCTGAGTGCCCCATGATCATGTACAGGCTTAAAAATTCATAAACAGAATGCTTAAACATACACACATAAACATTTATCATGCACAGATGCAATCATCTATCATACACAGCAGAAACATCATACATTTAAGCCAGCATTCATTCAACATGTTCATTTCATATTCATTAACAGACTATATAGTTGCAAAAGTAAAATGGACAGATCACTTATCTTATGAAGAACTCCTTCCGCAACCAGCTACGTCGCTGCAACGTTCCACCCAACCATAGGCCAGCGTGCTCCTTAATCTCTCAGCAGCGCTGCCACCCCCGAGCTGGGCATGATTCTCCAAGGAATAAGGGAACAAGCAGGCTTACACATAGCCAGGGATACACAAAACATAGCCAAGCCAACATAGTTGGGTTTATCAGGCCATTAGGGAGTTAGAGAAGGCAGGTTTCTAAGCTGGTGAGCTCATTACACAGCCAAGGACACCTAAACCAGAACTAGCCTGACCTCTAAGACACCCATCCACACCCAACACAAGGAATCAGCCCCTTCTCTGCTACACAGTCACTCAGGGCCTGCATTCCCTTCCAGTGCTATTCAGGGGTGATGGAGAAGAAGGCCAACCCTCTAGCTCTGTCTGTGTGGTTCCAGCCACCAGGTTTATCAAGCAAAACTAAGCCAACATCCCTGCTCCTCTCACAGTCTGAAGACTAGCCATTTCACGTATGTAATCAAGTCAGTTGTCACAGCCTAAACATCAAAAATGAATTCTGAGTCATTATTGGCCATATTGTGGCCAAAATGACTCTCAGGCGAATTTACAACAATTTCCAAATGTAGTAGCAACCCAAATACAACACGGGAAAATCAGCAGTCCCTTCAAGACAATGAAGCGACGGGGAGACTTACACAGACCATGTGGTAAAAGAAATTAACAGAATTTCGACCTGGGCATGAGTAACATTCAATTCCAAATCCACATTTCAGCTCGTAAGGTGAAGACACAGCTGCACCGTCCACCAATCTGCAGAAGAAAATCACGTGGGTAAATCCCAGAAATTCCTGTGCGTGAGAGAAACAATCAGACCCCGTGAGGAATGAACAGCTCCTCCTGGGCACATGGGTGAACAACAACAACTGAGAGGACATGAAAATGGATGTGCGTGAGTAACAACAGCAATCCCCTGTGTGAAGATGAGCAACAATGGCAAGGACGCGAATTTGGAGGGCATGGGTGTTCAGCACAGGCGTGGGGTGAAGGAGAATATCTGTGTGAGTGAAGAGTGCATTTTTTTTCCATTCAAAAGTCAACTATGGGTGGAGTGTGCGTGGAGGCATGGACTGACAGTCCTGCCATCCCACTCCCAAAACAATTAACTGCCATAACTTCCCTCAGCTACCAGCATAAATTATTTATTGAAGGTGGTTGGAATAAAACCAAAGAAGATGACACATGGGTTTTTCCCCCTTTTGGCTCAAGGTTTGACAAATTCCCCCCACATCCTTGTCCTTGGGAAAATCATGCCCCATTTGATTTAGTTGCCGTGACCGTAGCTGGTTGTGTTCATTTTAATTATAGATGCATATTTACATGATGACCAACATAATATATGCCGCATGCCCCGATATACCATCGGTGACAAATTTAAATCCCAAAACATAGCATGACCGATCAATGGTGGGGCCTTGGCCTTTAGCTCCACACCATGATCATTTACAATTTATACATCATCATATACATCTTAATGCAACGGGGTCAAAACCGGGACATTACATTAAGAAGGATAATACTTGGTTTACTTTAAAATCTGGTTCGTGTGCTCAAAAATATTTCAAAGAAGCTTTCTAAGCTCAATATAGTTTTGGCAAGTTTGGAGGTTATAATGGTTTCTATTGTAGCAAATACTATGAAACTTAGATCTAATGTGGGTGTAAGAAAGACACTCTAAGAGAAAGTGATTTTCATCCTCAATGGTCATAGACTCACACAAATGGAAAACCCTTTCCACCCATGGAGTTTAGGAATAAACCAATGACCCATTTCACTATGGAGTTCATCAGGGTTCGTTCTAATCTTGGCTATATTATTTTTCTTTTGTGAACTAGTTACTACTAAGAGACACTTTTGATCTTCCAAGTTAGGATTAATGGCGTCCATATAGTATCTTAATTTTCTCTTAACCGCTAAATTTCCCTCACACCAAAATTTCTCTTTAAAATTAGAAGTAATAATATTTTTGACATTGTCAATGTTCTGAAAAATGTCGTTTTCATTAATGCCCCCATCATTTAACCAAGCCATGGTATCTTTACACCAACACCGTTTGAGGCGTATTTGGTTTTGACTTGAGTTTAAAGAAATTTTAGGAAGTCTCTTGTTTCCCATGTTATTTATCTTATGCTTGTACATCATGTACCTAGTCATAGCAATGCTCTCGATTCGGGAAAGACCCACTTCTATGAGGATAAGAAGCTAAGGTGTATTGATTTTAACTTCGATGCTATAAGTTATAAACCGATTTTGTATTTCCTCAATATTCCTCCAAGATTCTCTAGAAATGTTGCGCTCCCATACTTCACAACCATACAACATAAAAGGGATGAACAGAGTTTCAAAAATGAACTTATTTTTATCCTAGATGACCAGATTGGCTGATTTACAGTTATTTTCAAGACCAAAATAAGATTTCCAAAATGTTACCGGTTGAAATAGCAGGTCTAGCCACCGATAAGCAAATGTCAGAAAAGTTACCATTGTCACCTTAGTCACTTATCCTTAACTAATTCAGAAGTCGAAACCTCCTAGGGAAAATCCCTATTGCAACTCTGGAAAGACACTAAAACACTAAAAGATTTTTGTTTGAAGAATGTTAGTGACAAGAGCCTTATTGGAGTCAAATTAAGAAGTGAAGAAAATGTACTATGAACTTGAATATGAATAATGTAATGTATTTACTAAGTGCATCCACTTCAATCAAATCATACATACATCATGCAATAATTGTATGTGATAAGGTACAACCAAGTGCAAATATATAATAAATTGATTTCCAGTCTTAGTTCTTACATGAATTCAACAATATGCCAACTATATTCCATGTGAGTAATTACAAGTTTGAGTGCGAGAAAAAGATAAATAAAATATGATACAAACCAATAACACATTACAAGAGTATATGCATAGGCATACCAATGTGAATCGAACAACATATCATCTATATCATCCCAAGGTATAACTGCATGAGCAAAGATAAGTGATAACATATGTGTGGTATTACATCCACTTCAATCATGCACCAATTACACACTTTATATGAGCAACACTCTATATAAAAAAAATTATATTAGGTTTGAAGAGAAGTTTAGGAACAATATAGGTTCAACCATTCACTTGTTTATCATAAACAACAATCACCCACTTCTTTGGACATAAGTCCATGTATCAAATGCAAGGAGGTTAGTAACATGACTTTTCAAAGTTAAATCAATGAATAAGTTACAAAATAAGTGTGCATATAGAGACTGATAAAAGAATGTAAAAGGGTATAAAACAGTCCCATTTCAAACCACTAAATTGTTAGCTTATTAACCAATTTTGTGTGGTGGTTTGTTGCTTGTGTGCAAGTTAGAGTACAAACATGTGAAACATAAGCACAACATGACCTAATTACATCTCAACATATTATTCCCATATTAGAAATACTTCTTCATTGCACAAATCTTATTTTAACAATAGGTCCACTTCTTTGTTATTTTTCTGATAGATATGGCTTATCTCAATACTATAAAAATATGAAAATATTTTTTTATTCTCGAGCACCAATTTGTTAGAGATGGAACTAATAGATTACCTTGATCCTTTGTGCATTTTATGATTATCAATAAATATCCAAAGATCTTAATAGAATCAATACCAAAAGTTAATGCCACCTTACATAAACACCACAATGCAAGTAATTCAACTTTAGTATTAGAGAAACATCCACAATTCAACTTTAATTTGAAAATATGGGTCTCATTAAGTGAGAAAAGAACCCCAGCAACACATATCCCATCCTATGTGGCTCCATCAAATAAACCCATAACGTTCTAAGAAAAATTAATATCATATACCATTCTTCTCTTTGGATTTGTACTTTTTGCTAACTAATAGTCTTTATACATACTCATAATTTTAATACAAATTTCCTCCACAACTAAATTGATTTCCATATGCATTTCTTCAATTCCAAATTCCCCAAGAAATGAAAATCAATAAAGTTATATATTCACACAATTAATAACCTAATGCTGAAAATTATGTTCAAGAGACAACCTTCCCCAAGTTTGTTCAATATTCAACACTTCATAAATATTTTTCCAAATTTGAGAAACACTAAACAAAAAGATGATCAATGGATTCTATACCTTCCTTGCATAGAGAACACAAATTTAGACTCATCCTTCCAAATTCCCCAAGAAATGAAAATCAATAAAGTTATATATTCACACAATTAATAACCTAATGCTGAAAATTATGTTCAAGAGACAACCTTCCCCAAGTTTGTTCAATATTCAACACTTCATAAATATTTTTCCAAATTTGAGAAACACTAAACAAAAAGATGATCAATGGATT
>LPNX010461659.1:464014-481932 GCA_001517045.1 Pseudotsuga menziesii
ATAAAATACAAATACAATTACGTATACAAGTTGACTTATATTAAATAGAATTTTATAAATTAATAAATCCGTATAGAAAAAATGGTGTTGAATAAGATGAATACATTCTAACGAGAAGTCTAGTTCATCATGTCACATGGGTTGGAAGCCTCTCGAAACTGTAGGTTACAAAGGTTCTCTAAACTCCTTTAAGTTTAATGCCGAGATGGTTGATTTCAGTTCAGATCCTTTGGATCATGTGTGGTCATTTTTGGCCATCGAATCAACCCAGGTGTTGGAAACTCGGCACTAAATAGTTGTACATTAAGACAAATCAAGTCATCAACATTTGATTCTAATTTAAATTTATTACAAATTATGAGTTTGCATAACGTATAATCAATACTTAAACATTAAATAAGACAATAACTAACCTGCTGTAGGTATCTCTGTGTGGCATGCTCCTACACGGGAACATGGCATGGATTCCCACATCGAGAGCAATGATGTGGCACTGGTCTAATTAAGATGGATGGATCATCCTGGATACCACCTATAGCTGTTGTCCCTCTCCCACCTACAATAGATCGTGTAGAAGTGTGTCTCTCAAGGTGGTCCTGTTGGCTCTGTGAGGACATAGACAAAAATGTGGTATGCCTGAGAAGGTGTCATGTGGCATGTCTAATAGACTCATGGGTATCATCCACCCTGCTACCTAACCCAAGGGGTTGAGGAAGTGGATTTGGCTCTCACTTAGGTGCAAGAGGTCCTCTGAGTGGGTTATGGTGGGCGTGAGTTTGATCTTGGGATGAACTGAAACCGACACCTTGGAACTCGGTGATGTCGAAGTAGTTCACATGGAACCCTAACACAAACTCAACCCATGGTTTCTTGAGAAAATACTGTGGGACCTCGACATTGTTGCGTTGATGTATTTGTAACTTTGGAATGTATTCATCCGTATTTCTTATGTATTGTAACCCGATGTTTATTCTGGGTTGTATTTGAGTCATGTCATGCCCCGATGTTCCGATTGGGAAGTTTCTATAATGTGAAAGTCGTGTCAAGTCATTGTGGGTAACCCTCCTATTGGTCAAGTGTTAAAGTCCCCACAATTGTGGGGCCCTAGGGTTATTAGACTATCCTACTGAAGTCAACCATAGGTGAGTCATTGTAAGTCAGGGCAATAGTCCCCACCATATAAGTCAAGGTTAATCCTCCTTGTTGAGCAGAGGGCAAAGTTCCCACAAGTTGTGGGGGTCTAGGGTTATTAGACACTCCAAGAGATGCTCGCTCTAGTAAGTAATTATTAAGTGAGGCCGACATGTTGGAGTGCACTTCAAGTGAATGAAAGAATATAAATAGAGAGTGAGCCTCTCTATTTATTACACTCACAACACTCACACTCACTCATTGGGGGGCATGAGTGAGAGAGGAGAATCTCTCTCAGTGTGAGAGAGAGAGACAGCAGCTATGGAGATCATCTTTATGTTTTGGGATTTTCTATTTTGGTGTTGATTCTATCTCTGAGGAAGTTGTGGGGTTTTATACTTTATGGTTTCCTCAAGGAAAAATATTTGTGTCTCTTGTCTCTTGTGTTGTATTGTTGTGCATGTTATTCTCTCACTTAAAGATCCTAAGATCATAATGCTAGATTGAATGATAAAAATCTAACATGGTATCAGAGCTAACTTGAGAAGAAGACATTATGAAGCTACAGAAGCTAGGGATTATTACTTTTTGGGTCTCTCTCCATAATCCATCAGAAAAAGTATGCTAGTCTGACTCTCCATTGAAGGGCGCATCTTTCTGTCGAAGCGAAATTCAATTCCGAGCTTTTTCAGTTTTCGGTGCGAAAATTAGGGCTTTCTACATAAGAGGAATTTTCAGTGATTCCAGCATAGGATTACTCTACTCATCAAAACTGAAATTTAGAGACCTCGATCAAGATTTTTGGTTGGGTGAAACTCCACGAAAGTTAAACCCTAGTTTGACCCCGAGCTAGAAAAACCCTAAATACTAAAACGGCTAAGTTTTGGTACATTCGGTATAGCCCGAGATTGGAGAAGTCTCAAGTGCTGAAAAGTGCAGAGGGCGAATATGAAATCCTGATCTACACGGTATCCAAAATTCAGCCTCATATTTGCTATATTCTCGGAGATATGATCTCTCCAAGTTAGGGTTCCAACCTCTTCCAGAATTCATCCCTAAACAGGAAACCTAGGGAAAAATTGCAATATCTTGGGCTACAGAGGTCCAAATGGAATTCCTGAAGATGTTCCAGAAAGGGCACAAACTTTACTTTCTGAGGTCTGAATTTCAGACTCATAAGATGAACCAGTGACACGTGGAAGTCTATACAATTTCTCTATTCTAAACAGTCCTGTAACAGGTCAACTTGGGAAAAGGATCATAAGTCCCAATTGATGAAACCAATTCTAATGAAACCTATGGTTTTGAAACAATGACATGCAATTTTACCTCATTTCAAATTTTTAGACATAGAGGAGTAGTAATTTCGAAGATATCACAGAAACAGTAACATGCATTTCTACAGAAGAAATTAGAAACCTAGGGCTTCCTATTCTAGGAGCTTCCCTCCATTGTTTTCAGAAAAGGAGTACATTGGACAGCTCCATTTGAAGATATATATCTTTCTATCCAATCATATCAGAAAGATTCCAAGTTTTGAAAATTAGGGTTTCTCTGAAAAACCCTAGATCAGCTAGCTCTCGAACGAGGACGTACACCTCAAATCGGTAAGATCTAATGGTTTGCTAGTTTCATTTGAGGTTCTCGTTTCAAAGTGATCTATCACACCAGATTGATGACAAGATTGGTGAATTTGACAAATTCCAAGCATGGAAGTATATGATCTCTCTGAAGAAAATGGACTGGACATCTACATGAGTTTAGAGATTCGAGTCCTAGAGGGAGATGAGGTTCAAAGCCTTACACAAGAAGAACTTGGTCAAGGCCAAGAAGATCATCATTGATTCAATCACAGATCAAATTGTACTATAAATGTATTTCCTAAATACATCAAAGATGTTTGATTCCTTCACCAACTTATCTGAAGGGAAGAACATAAATCAGAAGATGGATTTGAGAAAACAAGTTGAAGAATGTGAAGATCCAGAATGCAGAACAACTTGAAGCGGTAGAAGAAGAAGTGGAGAATGTAGAAGTGGTGATAGCCACCTTGAATGGTCTCCCAGGATCATGGGATTCATTCATTTGATGAATGTGTGCTAGAAGGAAGTGATTACTTTCCTCAAAATCTGGGAAGAAGAAGAAGCTCGACTCATATCAAGAGAAGAGAAGATGGGAGCAACTGAAGATCAAGTTCTCACCATCGAAAGAAGATCCCTCAAGCAATGAGGAATATGAAGAACTCAACTCTTAAAGATCCTCTTGTCCATATTATCATTTGGATAAGAAATGATGCTGTTATGAATGAAGAAGATGATGAAGCTAAAGGATCAAGAAGGAGTATACCTACGAAACAAATAAAGATAAGTATTAAATTGTCATTTCATGATATTTTTTTGTTATGCATTTGTTTATATTTAGTTGATGTATTATGCATGATAGGATGTTTGCATTAGCGATGGTATACTACTAATATGCATGTGATGGGTAAGTAGCTCATGGTGCTATACAAATATCCATTGCTACTTATCTAGAATGAAACCTCTTTGCTGACATATTGGATTAGTGCACAATCTCAATGTTGTCCTGGTAGAGATTGAAGGCATCTAGAAACAGTTTGTGAGATATGGATGAATGTTGTATTGGCTAAAGTAGTTGCATGATCATATATTTATGCATAAGAATTTTCTAGTATGAATATTTCTTATGAAGTGTTTCTAACCATACAAATGCATTTGACTTGTAGGAAAGATCACATACATCATCGCCTACAAGCAAAGAAGGATAAGACTTGTTCTGAAGGACAAGTGACGACAGTTCAAGATGAAGAATAATATGATGAATGCAGCGACATCATTGATGCAAAACCTTCTAGCTATGAAGAAGGAACCAAGAAGAAAGGGAAGACCAGTTCAAGAAGAATGATGTCTAGGATACATTATCGATATGTGAAGGGATGTTCGTAGTTCCATCATGCAGTAGATGGAAACATCGTACAAAGAAAGATTCATAGCACGAGGCTTCTCACGAAAAGAAGGCATAAACTATGAAGAGACATTTGCATCCAGTAAGAGTTGAAACGCATACATAATGAGCTTGATGAAGATCTTAACCTTTGCTACAAGGTTGAAGATGAAAGTCTATACACTATATGGATACATAGAATATTAGTAGCATAGGAAGTGACTTGTCACTCCAGTACAGAATGCTTTAGTGCATAGAGTACAGAGGACAGAGGGAGTATGATGCTCTGCTTCAGAGGGAGTACATAATATCTTAAGGTTCGACATGGTACGAAACGATGGATAGATTACTGATGACTCTAGGCTTTACTGAGAGTAAAGTGGATTCCAACCTTTGCTTCAAGGTTGAAGGCAGGAGACTAGTGATGCTCCTGTTATGTGTTGATGCACTATTTTCTAGGCATGGAGGTGTGGACAAAGGAAGTATGCAATAGAGATCCTGAAGAGGTTCAGGATGATGGACTGCATGACCACACCTATGGCATCAAACTTGAAGCTATTGAGTGTTTCTTCATCGGATATAGTTGATGCTATGATGTATCGTCAGATGATTGGTTCCTTGATGTACCTGACAAATACGAGACTAGATATTTGCTTTGCTGTGAACACATTGAGACATGTTCGCCTAATGGTTGCAAAGCATGTAGTGAGGTCTATGAAGGGTACAGTTGATTATGGGCTCAAGTATGAGGTGAATAAAAAGATTATGTGGATTCGTATTGAGCAGATAGTGCCATTGATAGGAAGAACACTTCGAGGTGCTACTTCAGTATGGGATCAAGTGTGATCTCTTGGTTTGGAAAGATGGAGTCCTGCATGGCGCTGAGTACAACTGAGGAAAAAGATGTTGCCATTTGCTATTTGAGAGGAGCAGTGATCCAGATCAAGATATCTTGAAAGAAGGATTTCTAGCATAGCTGATGAGATAGGTTTCCCTCGGATGTAATCAGTCTTGTGAAGCTTGTAAGGTCATCCTTGGACGTAATCAGCCCTGATGTGATTCTATGCTAGAAATGGCCAAAGTGAAGTTTGAGTACTTCATGGAGAAGCTTGGTGTTTTCAAGATCGAGGAAATGATGAGACCTAGAGCCATTCTGACATGGGAGAGGATTAAGTTCCTTCCATGGTCAGATGTAAGGGCTGAGCCATTCTGTCATGGTGAGAGGATTCGTTCTTTCCATGTCAGATATGAGTGCTGAGATCCATAGCCATTTTGATGAGTAGGTCAGATATAAGGGCTGAGCCATTCTGTCATGGTGAGAGGATTGGTTCCTTCCATGTCAGACGTGAGTGCTGGCCATTTTGTCGAGTAGGACAGATGTAAGGGAAATTGCCATTCTGGGAATGGAGGAACCTGGTCAGTTACCAGGAAAACTCAGTCTAGGACTGAGAAGCCATTCTGATGTGATAGAGGAATGTGTTCCCACTTGATCAGATGTAAGGGCTGAACCATTCTATCATGGCTAAAGGATTAAGTTCCTCCCTTGTCAGATGTGAGTGCTGGCCATTCTGTCGAGTAGGACAGATGTAAGGGCAACTACCATTCTGGGAATGGAGGCACCTGGTCAGTTACCAGGAAAACTCAGTATAGGACTGAGAAGCCATTCTAATGTGATAGAGGGATGCATTCCCACTTGATCAGATGTAAGGGCTGAACCATTATGTCATGGCTAAAGGATTAAGTTCCTGCCATGTCAGATGTGAGTGTTGGCCATTCTGATGAGTAGGTCAGATATAAGGGCAACTGCCATTTTGGGAATGAAGGTGCCTGGTCAATTACTAGGTAGCTCAGTCTGGGACTAGGGGCCATTATGATGCGATGATAGGATTAGTTCCTTCATGATCATATGTGAATGCATGCCCTTTCAATGCGATGTGTTTACACATGGTTGAGTGTAAGTGCAGAGCCTTTCTGACAAGATGAGGTCAGATTTAAGTGCTAAGCCATTCTGGTGTAATGTGTTTACACATGGTCAGATGTGAGTGCTGTTCCTTCCTGATAAGATGAGGTCGAATGTAAGTGCAGTGTCTTTCTAACAAGATGGGGTCGGATGTAAGTGCTGAGTATTTTCGATGCGATGTGCTTGCACATGATCGGATATAAGTGTTGAACCTTTTTGACAAGATGAGGTCAGATGTGAGTGTTGGGCCTTTCTGACAAGATGAGGTTAGATGTGAGTGTTGGTCGTGCCTTTCTGACAATATGAGGTCAGATGTAAGAGCTGGGTGGGCCATTCTGACTTAAGTGTTAGATATAAGCGCCAATGAAGACCTACATGAAGGGTAGGCCTACAGGATTCACTCTGTAGAAATTCTTGTGACGAGAAGAATCGAGATAGCACCATTATGAGATAGCATGTGATCCAGACTTGATGATGATCCAGATCAAGTGATCCAGATGTGATGATCTATACTTGATGACGATCTAGATCAAGTGACAATCTGGTTGTGATTATGATCCAAGCTCGATGATGATCCAGATCAAGTGATCCAGATGAGATGATGATCCAGACTTGATGACGATCCAGATCAAGTGGCGATCCAGATGTGATGATGATCCAGCTTTGATGATGATCCAGTTCAAGTGATGATCTAGACTTGATGATCAAGTAGTGATGATCCAGATCAAGTGATGAATTAGACTTGATGATGATCTAGTGATGATGATCCAGATCAAGATGAAGATGACCTGAAGATGATGATGACTTGAAGATGAAGATCACTTGAAGATGAAGATGATGAGAGCTTGACTATGATTTAGATGATACAGAGAAGAATACTTGTGCTGATAAATTGTGTCGAGAGAATACCTTACTAGTTAAGAGGGAGTGTTGATGTATTTGTAACTTCAGAATGTATTCATCCATATTTCTCATGTATTGTAACCTGATGTTTATTCTAGGATGTCTTTGAGTCATGTCATGCCCCGATGCTCTGATCGGGAATTTTGTATAATGTGAAAGTCATGTCAATTCATTGTGGGTAACCCTCCTATTGGTCAAGGGTTATTAGACTATCCTAGTGAATTCAACCCTAGATGAGTCATTGTAAGTCGGGACAGTAGTCCCCACCATCTAAGTCAAGGTTAACCCTCCTTATTGAGCAGAGGGAAAAGTCCCCACAAGTTGTGGGGCACTAGGGTTATTAGACATTCCAAGAGATGTCGGCTCTAGTAAGTAATTGTTAAGTGAGGCCGACATGTTCGAGTGCACTTCAAGTGAACGGAAGAATATAAATAGAGAGTGAGCCTCTATATTTATTATACTCGGAACACTCACACTCACTCATTGGGGTGCATGAGTGAGAGAGGAGAATCTCTCTTAGTGAGAGAGACAGAGAGACAGAAGCTGTGGAGATCATCTTTATGTTTTGGGCTTTTCTATTTTGGTGCTGATTCTATCTCTGAGGAAGTTGCGGGTTTTTCTCCTTTATGGTTTCCTCGAGGAAAATTCTTTCTATCTCTTGTCTCTTGTGTTTTTTTGTTGTGCATGTTATTCTGTCAGTTAAATATCCTAAGATCATAATGCTAGCTTGAATGATAAAAATGTAACATGTTGCATGGAGGGCTTGTCAAAAACCATCAACCATTTCTTCCTCAAGTTTTCTCTCCATGGCTAGTAATTATACCAGTCCATGCAAACTTGCCTCTTCCTCACATTTGGAGGTTGTCCTGTTCTTGGATCTATAAATTTGCTGCACGGTTGGGAATTTCTGATATTCATGTTTTTTATATCTTCTTTGGATAATACCAGTGGCATAGTGTTCTCTCATTTGAGCCTTATATTGGATCAAATTGGTTATCTCACTATGGGAAATGTTGATAGACTCTATTATGTTTTGTAGTGATGTGTCGAGGGAAACCCAAGAGGGTTCCCTAGTGTTCGTCAGTTCATCACTCTATATATTTCACTCAATTTTCTTTCTGGGGATAAAATTACATGTTATTTGAAATTATGGCCTTAACGATTAATGTGTTTGCAATATGAATACCAAAATCAACCTACAAATCAAAAAGATGTACTACTAATGACACTTTTTTTCTTTGTTGGGTTACATTTGAAGACATTTCCAAACCATACTATTAAAATACTTAAATAAAAAAAAAATCTGTAAAAGTGAAAAAATAAATGACAATTTCAAGGAAAAATGAACAAATTTTATCTGAAAAAAGCCATAAAAAATGTTTCGAACATATTTTAAAAAAAAATAAAAAATAGAAAAAATAGAAAAGAACATAAAATGAAATGAAACACATAAAAAAATTAGTAAATAAGAGAGAATAAAAAATTGAAAAAATTAAAAAAATTAAAAAGAACAAAGAAAGTAAATAAAAAAAAAAACAAAATTTAAAAAGAATGAAAATGGAAGAAGAAATATATATATAAGAAACTTTAAAAAAAAACAAAACCAAATTTTTAATTACACTGAAGGTGTTATTAAGAGGATGGTCCTCCTGAGGCTTTCATCGTTTTTCTAAACCCTATGATGAGGTACCACCTGTCCACCATTAAATGCTAATGTTCCTTATTTCACACTAATCTGTCAGCTTTCAATTCGATGGCAGTAAATCCTCCCCTGTACACCATTAAACATTAATATGCCTTCTTTCACACTAATATGTTGGCTTTCAATTCGATGGCAGCAAATCGGAGAGGAGGCATTCATGCTAATCTGCCTGCTTTCAATTCGATGGCAATAAATCAGAGAGGGGGAAATAAGTTTTTAAAACCTAAATAGTGATGCTGTAGGAAGTAGTCATTCAGATCTGTTGATTAATGGTGTTTTTTCCTTTCTTGCCTCTAACCCCACCCAGTTCAAGTAAGTGTTCCTGGCTGTGTGACCTTTCACAGTGTGTCTTTTCGGGTGTAGCTATATAGGTGTTGGAGTAAGGGCCCTCCATTCCTTCATGTTGTGCTTGGAGGAACTAAATAGCTAGGTCTCCCATTTGGCTGTATACACTAAATATAAATAATGAAAATTATCACTAATAATATTGTAAATGATCTTTTGATTCTGGTGCAAAATAATTAAGCTTTGGACAAATGGCAATGGGGAACACAATTAAACATACATATGCTCCATGGTAAAAAACCATCAGCAGACGAGTCATAAAGAGAAGGATAAGATGACACAATCACATAGTCCCTATTAGTTGATCCACTAGCATAAGTAGCGCTTCTCTCAGTATACCTTTATTTTTCTAGCTATCACCTCGCGGATATAGATATAATTCCAAATTTTTAGTCACTAGCAGAACCCGCCATTGGAAATATACATGTTTTTTTATTACAAGCATGAAGGAGCCCAACAATTGAATTTAACTAAGGATGGTTATTGCATTATTGAATTGAGGATGCATTGATGCTAATCCTCTGACTTTCACATTCAATAAAAACAACTTCAATTCGATGGCGGCAAATCGGAGAGGAGGCATGCAAGGTCAAATATAGCTTGTAGGAGGGGGTCAGCTAGAGTGAGATAGTGATTTCTAGAGCCAAGAGGAAGGACCCCAGACACCAAAACACCTTATCGCCATGAGGTATAGAATTTGACTTGAAAGAACGTGCTTAGGAACCATAACAAAGGATGAACCTTGACCATCTTCATAGATGCGATTTTGGATATAAGAAACCCATTGTTTTCATGGGTCGAGATAATGTTTACCGAGGTGTCAAACTGTAATAACTCGTCCATCGAAGGATTCATTTGCAAACATCATTCATTGTATGTAAATGGTTGCAAACACCATTCATTGTCGGTAAATGGTCGCGGCTAAATGCTTATACCAGCTAAACGCTATTACCACTGTAACTACTTAACCTCGACTTGGAAATGAAAGGCATAATTTGGCACTCTAACTCCTTAACCTCGACCTAGAATCATACTTAACCTCGACCTAGAATCGTATGAAGGGACGGCTTTGCTCTTCGAAGAAATGTCTCTGAAAAGTTATGAAGACAATGAAACTGGGCGAGGATATGGGATTTCAGAAGGGATCGTTCTCAGTCATAGCTCCTTGTTTTGCAGGTGTTCTCTCACCTGTCTAGTCTTGTTCATGTGTGTGGTCTCCTTCATACAAGATGCATGTCTTAAACGTGGAATGCTTTTTATGAACTCGTGGTTTCCTTCACTCTAGATGAGTGGTTTTCTTGACAATGGATTTATTCCTTATACTTCTTATAATAATTTCATAGAGATTTTACTAATAATGATAGGGTAAATTGTTTCAGACATAGGTTGTCCCGGTCCAATGGGATTGTAGATATTTTGATAAATCATGGTATGCACCATGCTAGGTTTAAAGGCCATAACTCGTTGGACATAAAAATAATAGTAAATAATGAGGAGAAGGGTTGATGCAAAACCAACCAATTTTCTTCACTAGCAGCATCGCCAATTTAATAATAAGAAGTTTTGGCATTTTCTATATTTGTGTACTTGAATTGTATTTTTTGTTTTCTAATTACAAAGATAGTGGTGTAGAATTAATATTAAATTGATTTGTCTACTTTATAGTGCATTTTCACAAGTTGAAAGTGCGACGAAACTATACATTAGTTTTAAAAATAAAAAAGCAAAATAATATTTTTTTGCTTGTTATGCATTACAAATATAAATATATATATAATAAATGAAAAATAATATTATAATACTATATTATTTATAATATTATAAATAAAAATCTTAATAAAATTCAATTTTCTAAAATTTCTATTTTCATAATTTTTATCCATAAATATATTAAATTTTCATTTGAAAAATATTTGATCCATATTTGATCCAACTGAGGGAATTGATCTTGCATTGTATAACACTTTTACACAACCGTTGATTGATGGCTTCATAATAAGTAATAAATTTTTATTGATATAATATACAATTAAGTTAACTAATGATTATAATAAGTAACAATATGCTTTTGTAGGTTAGAGTTCTCTTTAGCTTAATATTTTATTGGTGTTCTCAATTTTAGAGTTATTTATTATAAATAGTAGATAGTTTTGGTATAGGAAGGAGTAGATTTATTATTTTTTTTGGTTTAGAATATTTCCTCACCAACCAAAGTTTTTTGGCATTTTTCTCAATGATTTGATGCCACAATATCTTTGTTCTCATTATCATGACTCTCTATTTGTAGGGTTACACTCGTGCTTATGTGAGCTGTCGAGTTGTTGGTTCCATTATCAAAAACAAGATTTTGAAGAATCCCTTGACATTGTAAAGCGGCACTGCATGATCGGATTCACACTGCAAAACAAAATAAAATTAGCCATGCACTTTTCCAATTTGCAGGCTAAAATAAAAGCATTGAGAAAACTTAGAAAAAGTATTTCAATACGTGTGTATAAGAAGAATGTGTCATAATAAGGCATATCTGTAATTTCAAAAGCATACATTAGACCCATATGCTTGATTTGTTTTCCAAACCTCTCCATGGATCTTTATTACATTCATTAAAACTTGTATAAAAAAAAATAGATTGAAATATAATGAAGTAATAGGAAAATGACTACTAGCAGATAGGAGAATCTACAAGTAACTTTGCATGCAGTAGAAAAATACTATGGTGACCACATGATTCACTGTATGAAGAGCATACCATGATTAACAATCAAATTAGAGATGCAACTATACATTATTTCAATAAGGAAATATGAAAATTAGTGCTACAAGCATATGGTGTACTTTACATACCCCTCCTACATAATTCTTTATCTTCCTAATGCCATCCAAGAGAAATGTAGCTAAAGAAAGAGCAGGGGGCATGTGTTTGACTCCAGGGGTCCTCGAATAGGCAGCGAATATTGTCAATCCATCCCATCATTTTTAATGAAGCCACGTGTAATACATTTCACCCGCTTATTTTTTAACTCATGCTAATCATTTCATGATTTTATAGATCTCCCTCATTTGGAGGTTGTATGATTGTATCATGGAGAACACACATTTGGTTGATTTAGATAGACCGGCATTGATGTAATTAAATTTAATAAGTAAATGTAGGTGTTTCTCATTACCAAGAGGAGTTTGACCACCTCAAGTAGATCTTCAACCTCAATTCAAAAGAAATCCAATGGTGTTCATTGGAATTGGAACCTACGGTTAGGTTGCATTTTCTCTATCAAAGGGAGCGTTCTGAGCCCTTTTCTTAGATAAGCCTTCGGAGCAAGATTTGAAGAGATTTATGTATCTCTAATCGTGCTCTAACCCAATTGAAAACCAAAATTGATTTCAAAGTTTCGATAGATCCAACACACTCAAACAACCAAATCAATACATGGGGTGATAATATGCCTTCAAACCAACCAAAAAATTAAAAATCATCTGTAAAACCAGCTCACGCAAACACGAACAACGTCTAGAAGAAAGCAACCAGGGAGTTTCATGAGTAGAGATCGATTTGTATTTATATGATTAATGACGCTACGATCCCTCCAAAAATTCCTTTGGCCATATGACATGCTCTCATGGTAGGAGAAAAAATAAAACTATGGTGGAGAATAGCATCATGTATGATTCAAACACATAGAAATGGGATGTGTGTTGTTCTAAGGGGTTTAAATAGGAAAATATGGTCGTTGAGAGCATCGTAATTTCATTTTAGACATGCAATTTTTCATAGAATGGCAGACTTTCAATTCTTCCATATAATGTCAACAATAGCCATGGAAACCCGAAACATAACTTGTGCTTTTTCTATATTGCCGAAATATTTATTTTTGAAGTTGCTAGAGGGATACAAAGTTTGCAAACTCATTTTGGCAGGTTAAAAACAAATTGGCCTCCACTCATTAGATGTTGGCAAACTTGAGAGGAGATCATGGTTATCAAGAAACTGTTTGTCTTTTCTTAAGATCGATTCAAAGCTCGTAAAGAACTGAAACCCATTACTATTCATAGTTGATTAACAAGAAGAGCGAATACATAGTTTTGTAGGCCCAAATGACATGGTTGATCAAGATCGTATAATTTTTAATTATCTATGACTAGGATTTTAATTTATAATTACGATATGATCATATACAAGACAATTTAAGATATTGATAGGGTTGAAATCTTAATCACATTATGAAACTAAATCGAGATTGATGGGTTATGTATTTAACTTGGTATTTTGGTTGCATCTAGCATAGTTTTATCTCGAAGGTGTTTGGATCCTTAACACATCATTTATCTCGATTCATATCTCTATGTTATTAGCATTATTTCGAGCAAAATAAGTCTTCATTAATTTTCATTTCATTTTTTCTTCGGTGTTTTTTTGGGGGTATGCTAGTATAAATTAATGGGGGACAATGTCTTAGTGGATGTGATAGTCACGTGAAGGGGGAGGAGGTGTTTAGTGGGGTAGGTGCGAGGGGTGTGACGTGGGGTAGTGGGTAGGGGTAGGGGGATGTAGTGGGTAGGGGATGTGGTGAGAAGGGGAATGTGCATGAACATCGGGAGAGAGGGGGGTGGTTGGGGTANTCCCCGATGAAACCTCTTTGCAACACCTTCTCACCACCACCACTCCACCAACTTTCCACCACATTTTATTTTTTTACTTCCTGCCACCACTCCACCACGTTTTTAATGTTTTAGGTTTTTTTCGTTTATTTTATTTTATTTTTAAGTTTGGTTAAAATATATTTTTTAAATGGATTTTGGATTTTTTTAGTTTTTTTTTAATATATTTGTGTGTAAATTTGTGTTAAAATTTTGGTATTTTTTTATTTATGTATTTGTTTACAAAGTTTTTTTTCAAAAAATTTAATAGTTTTAGGCCATGGTTAAAAAAACTAGAAACGTAACCTAGAAAAGGAAAGGGGTATAATTGGTAGCACATTTTTTCGATTATCTAGTTTATTTTAGCATTTACGTTATGAAGTTGCCCATTGTTAAGGACGTTGTTAGGGAAACTGATTTAACCAAGTTGTAAATTTAGCTCCATAAATAAAACTGTGTTCTACCATTTTCGATTAGGGGGCGATTTTACAACTTTTACTGCAACAACACCATGCTACACTCATTGGGGTTACCAAAATGTTGTAATTTTAACCTCGAAACAAAAGTGGTACTCCAAAAATAAAGTTATGTTCTACCATTTTCGATTCGAGGTCGATTTTACAACTTATACTACAACAAAACCATGCTACACTGCTTGCGGTTATAAAAATGTTGTAGTTGTAGCCCTGAAAAAAAAAGTGGTTCTATCGGTAACACCACTTTTCGATTCAGGGTTTTTTTGGGTGGTTTTGACACCAATAAAAAAATAGAACAATGTGGGGTTCTTGTCAAGTTGTATAACTCGTTGTGTGCGTGTGTTACATAATAAATAACAATGATGTAAACCCTATTCTTGGATATATTATAGGAATTTCAATGATGCAAACTAGATATTATTGGATATATATGTCGCATATATGTGGATTTATGGACTCTCGCATCATTTTTCCATATTTTATAAACATGACAAGAGAGTTTCTATAGTGTTGACTCAATGGTTAGTGGCTAAGAGTTTTTTCCAATCTTAGTATTGAAGCCTTCAATTAGAGTGTATACATTAAGATGGATGTCTTGAAGTAGAGCTTAATTTGTATTACCACGTATAATTATTTTTTTTGGTTGTATTGTTGCGCTTCTCTACTAAAAAATTGTAACTCGAAATATTTTGCTATATTTATATATATATAGTCCACTCAAAATATTTTGTTTTACTATAGATATTTTATTGTCATGTTATGGGCCATAGATGACGCTATAAAAATATGATGAAGATATTTTGTATACACAATTCAATGTAAATAATGTGATGAAAGTTTGTTTTTTTAATGTAACAAGAGAAATGTTCTATAGCAAAAATAACACAATTTCTTAAAATAAGAATAAATTATGTCTTTCTCCATATTGTTTGAAATTGACACATTACCGAGAAACTCCTAACATTTCTAGGGCCACATGAAATTGGATGTCATGGAGTACATAACATTTTTTAGTCTCCAAAACAATGGACTAAGGACAAAACAATGGATGGCCGAAAATCATTGGAGCTTGCAAAGAAACATCCACAAGTACTAACAAAGCTATATGTTTAGACCATAGAACTTTCCCATCTATCCAAGTATCCATATGTTTAAACCATCCCAAAAAACACTAAAGAATCCATGATACGCCAAATATCGTAGCCTTAGTCTTAGGCATAAACAAAGAGTGAAAATGACATTAGGTATAAGATTGTAGTGGGTTGGATCTCAATTTATAAAAAGTAATTATTCTATTTCATTCACATCTACTTTACTTCCCAACTTCTTCTTTCTACTTAATATTACACCTTTGGGACACTTACTAATAATATTATAATCTAAAAACCCTAAAATTAATATCATGAATAAGACTACTCTACTTTGACAAACTTTTAAATATTACAATATTAATATTGTTTATATTAGTAATATTAGTAATATAAGAATTTAAAAACTAATGAATGAACCACTATACCTTTTCAAAATTTTAAATATCATAGTATTAATGTTATTCCATGTATCTTTTTTATGGTATTTTAATTCTAGCGCAAATTATTGCGGGTCGTTGCTTTGGCATTTACAAATATTTTCCTCATGTGGCCTCCACCATTTCTATCCGCTCCATTACTCCTCCCCCATTGGATGCTTCTTTCTTTTGGAATTTCATGGATGGAGTTTCAAAAGGCAGGCCTCGGGTAGGTGGAGCTAGTGGGATCATTTACCTTAACAATTCTCATTCCATTCAGTTTGTTGATGGTCTGGGCGACGTGTCGAATAATAATGTTGAATTCTCAACTTTACTCATCCTCTTGAGGCTCTCTTTTTCGTATGGGGTGCAGCATCTTCGGATATTTGGTGATTCCAAACTAGTGATCGATTTCCTCAAGCTCAGGAAGCCTCCTTGGAATATATTTCTTCTTCCTTTCTATGAGGAAATCGACACGATCATATCCTTTTTCTCTAGGCTAGTCTTTTAGCATACTGATAGGGAGAATAACTTCAAGGCAGACCTACTGTCCAAGAAAGTTCTCCTTTTGTTAGCAAGGATTATGGACAAATGGGAGTTGTCAGAGGGAACTTTGTCGCTCGTGGGGCGTTCTTGTCTCTACGGTCTTCCTTTATTTTTCCCTTGTGTCGTTAATGTTTTTTAGAAGGCTCCCCTTCTAGTAGTTTTTGTAATTTCAGTTGATCAGTGGCTTTATAGGCAGAACAGATTTAGACTTTTGATGTGGAATGTATGACCATGAGGATCATGAACCATATGGATTATATTTAATATAAAGCTATGACTTTTTTTCTTGAAAAAAAAATGCCATATACTTTTGGAAAATGTTTTACGAAAACAAATATATATATTAAATGAGTAAAACAAATATATATATATATATATATATATATATATTAAAGTGAGGGGTTGAGAGTAGAAGCCACCGAACTTCATTGTTCACCTAAGTTTCTCATGCCTTTTGTGCATTTTTATGATTAGATATATATTTTTATTTATAAAAAGTGAATTCAACCAAAATTAGGCCAAGCAATTGATTCTAATTTGTCCACCGAATTCTATTTTCTATGCAACTAAAATATATAACAAATTTTCTATACCAGTAATAAGTAATAATAATTAATGGGTTATAAAGATTTTTCTTACTACTATCACATTTTCAAGCAAATTGGAAATTGGAGGATCAATCAACTATTTAATTTTATAAAAGGAGTTGTTTTTTAAATACAAGTTAAAATAAATAATTTTATATGTTTATTACAAATTGTTAGAATTAATATAAATATGGAACAAATATTATTTAATAAAAAAATTTATAAAAAATAAAAAATAAATTATAAATTTTTTTTTTAACCACCTTTTAACTTAAGATTATTCAATCAATATATATTTAAACATAACAACATACCATTACCATGAGTCTTTGCTATACACTTGTTACACTTAGATTTTGATGAAATCAAATAAATCCAAAAACTAAAATAATATCTAAATACTTATAAACATAATTATAAATTATAAATAAGATTATTATTGCTATTATGACTCTACACAGGATTATTCCCTAACAATCATAATTATTCACAACTTTGTTTTTCAATGTTAAATAATTGATCATCGGTTGGAGTCCAGAGTATTATTGAATCACGAATCTTGTGACACAAGCTAAAGGAAAAAAATCTGTGAGGTCCTTGTTAGAGGCGATTCCTTATTTAAGGAACGAATGGCAACTACTCGGCAATCAACTCCTAGGGTTCAATAGCTTTGCTTCTGTAATCTCGGCTGAGTGTCCGGTGTCATCTCCAACTCCTACGCAGTCCGTACCAAATGCCTGAGAAGGAATCAAGCTGCCATGGCCGATATAACAGAGATTGTCTATGGCGGAAGAAGTTATTTAGCTAAAAATATCATGTCGTCAACCGTGAAGTTTCGCCATAAACTATAACTTTCAACGAATATAGAGTTTGGATCGATTTCGTTCATTTGGTGAAGACAAGTTTCAGTTCTCTTTTTATGTAATACCTATTTATGACTGACCTAATTTCATATTGTTGTATTGCATTGCCACTTATCTCATAAATTATTGTTTCTAAAGTTTTCCTTCTGAAACTTATTTCAAGTTGCTATATATATTCAGACTTCTTTTTATATATACATGTGATAAAAAGTTTCTTGGCGAGCTATCACTCATATATGCACTCCAAGATGGTTTTCAGGTATCAGGAAAGCAGATCTCCATGAGTAGAACCATGAAAT
>LPNX010461659.1:482553-496056 GCA_001517045.1 Pseudotsuga menziesii
CCTCTTCTGATCAAACCATAAACATCAAATTCCGGAAAACCAGAACCAATCAATTGAAATTTTGAATGTAATAAATCCAACATAGCTGGGAAACCATTAAACGTTTTTACTGACGCTTATAAAACAGCCCCACATGAAAAAACTTTTCGAATGAATGACAGTTTGTGATTGCCGGAGTTGTAACTTCCATATGTTACTAAGTATTCAATAAGATTGTCAAGTAACTTACCAACTCGTACTTCCCAAAGATCCTGAAAACCACTCTTCGTTTTCGTTTTTCTGGCTTATGTAAAGTAGATTTAACTCAGCCATTTCTGTTTATTAGCCGTGTATCGTTTGAAGTTGGCTAATTTCCTGAAGACAAGCCAACCATTGGTTAAGCAGTGGTTTCTTGTTTGACCACCCATTATGCTGTTAATGTTCAATTTATATGAGAAACAGCCACGCAACCTTAAGCTTTGTTTCAGGCCAACCATTGGTTAAGCAGCGGTTTCTTGTTGGACGGTCAATTATGAAGATAATTATTTGTATGACAACATTTTTATTTTCTTACAAGTATTTAAAAAGGAAGTTATGAAAATTGCAAGTAGCTCTTGGGACTCCCGGTGACCAAATTTGAAGGGTAGGTCTTAATTTCAATTTGAAGGGTATTTGTTTTTCGAATGGTAACTGCCTCTTGGAATGAGGCTTATTTAACTGATGATGCAAATCTCCTTCAAATGCTGCTTTGGCTGGAAATAATAAATAGAATGCCAATTGAACTGGTGAGGCTTCTGGTGGGGCTTATACGGCTGCTCCTTCAGCTGCTCTTTGGAATGATGGGAATTCTTTTGATTATTCGGTGATTTTGATTATTCGGTGATTATGCTTCTATGAAGAGAAAAATAAATAATTGTATTTCAATTGACAAGCATAAATTAATTGAATCCTTTCAATAAAAAAATGCAAAAGATAAATATTGTTAGTTTTAATTTTTACAATTTTAAACAATTGAGCACTCCTTAATATCTACATAAAAAAATGATATATTTTCAATAAAAATTATTTTGCACACATTAAGTTGTCATATGTCTATCATTAATTTTACAATTCAGTAACATAAGAACTATTCTATTGTATTTTTTCTAGTTGGAGCACACTTCATTATACAAAAAAAAATACATAGACTATGCCATAACCATATTGGGGCATTCACTTGCAATCCAAGCTTGAGAGATGTAAGAATGATAAGGATTGGGCAACTAAGAAAAAATAATACACAACTAAAAAAACATTAAAAAAAAAATTCCTACATACCAAGCAAGTTAGCAAAGTTGGCATAACCAAGGTAGGGGCATTGATTTTTTTTGTTCAATACTTGTCATGAAAGGATACATGTATGGAATGAAGGGGAAATGGAATCAAGCCTAAGTCAACTGAAACTCACTACATGTGTGAGTCTCAAAGGTCCGCCTTTTAGATTGAACCAAAATACCAAAAGAAGTTTATTAATGGCTAGATTTGAGAAGTTCTGGTGTGAGTAATTAAGGGCTCGAGGCTATAAAATTTGTTGTGATTCATACCAGTCCACAATTCACTGAATCAACAGTCATGGGTAGGAATTTAAGTTATTTAATGAAAACAATTAATGTGTATAACCTCTATGTCGAAATCATTTTCCATGCCAATGCATGCCACTACCCTCTTTATTGTCTTACCAAAAGGCATGATAATGAGGAAGAAGACCTAAAATTATGGACTTCACCTTCAAAGAATGCCTTGAATCACATCGGTAAGGAGTGATAAGAAGATCACAACAATCCGAAGTGTCGAATCTTAGTTGATAGTGTTAATTAAAGACTTATATGGTAAATTTAATATAAGACTTACTTATAGTTGTCTCTTATTCTTTGCATCAATTCGTATTATAAGGTGAGGATCTGCATGCATAATAATACTTAGTTATGACTATGAGATGAGGATTTAAAGAGAAGAGGATGTAAAGTCAAGTAATTTTTACATTTGTGAGAAACCACAAATGTTTGGAATGATGGAGTGAGATTACATCATGATCATGCCACCCATCAAATTGAAGACTACTCTTGAACCAACAATTGTTTTTTTCATTTCATTAATAACCATTATTTCTCCATATACTGTGCCCAATGACACCTCTCTATACCAATGCATTAATCTACCTCTGCGCAATTTGTGATGGATGTCAAATTTATATAGATGGGTAATTGCAAACGTTGCCTTTCTTTTGGAATGTTGACATAAATTATGCCCCTCTTGATTGAAAGGGTAAAATTCAGATTTTAAATTTTTTTTGAAGGGCAATTTTAACTCTACACTTATGAGAAGGGCTAGAACCCTTTGGAAGGGATTTGAAGAGTTCAATTTTGAAGGCTACTTGAGAGCAATTAAAATTGTGAGTAGCTCTTCGTTGAATTATTTTTCAGTGAAATATTTGAAAAAAATATTAGTTTTTTAAAATTAATTTAATTTTGAAAAAAATGTTTTATTATAGAATTTTTTATTTAAACTAATTATTAATTAAAAAAATAACTTCAAATCATATATAATTTTGTTTTAATATTTTTTACAAATTTAAAGATATTTCCTTATTCCCAACTAAAGTACGGTGATATTATTTTTTTCAAAAATTATAAATACTTATTCTCACTACACTGTGGTGATATTATTTTTTTCAAAAATTATAAATACTTACTCAAATAAAGTATTGTAATTTTATTATAAATTTAATACTAAGATCATTGCCTAGTGAAATAAATTTCAATAAAACCTATATTTAAATAGCTTATTTTGGCCACTATTTACCAAGGCGATAGTAAGATACAAATTACTAAACTTTAAAATATTAAAAAAAAGAGATTTTGAAGATTTGAAGATCAAAGAGTCATATAGAGTGGATTCTTTATGACACAAGTCATGGGGATTGCTAATGAGATGAATATCTATGATGAAAAGATTGAAGATCATAGGGTAGTTGAAAGCGTCTTGAGATCTCCATTCAACAAACTTGATTTTAAAGTCACAACAATTGAAAAATCAAATTATCTAAACACATTTGTGAGTAAATGAGTTGAAGGAAATAAGGAAGAAAGAGTTTGATATGAAATATCTAGGTTTGTTGAAGTTCTTGCTTAGCATATTTATTTGTCAATGTAGATATGTTAATGATTTGTTTAAGCGATTCATAATCCTTAATTGCAAACTCACACCTACACGAGTGGGAATAGGTACAAAGTTGAGTAACAAAGATGACAATCCAGAAGTATATCCAACATTGTTTAAGAGACTTGTAAGAATCGTCATGTATATCATAGCTGCGAGACCCTATATTATGTATATAGTCAATTTGATTTCTAGATTTATGGATTGTGACAAACACTTGCATTGGAAAGTTGGCAAAAGGGTCTTACAATATGTTACGAGGAATTGAAGCTATGGGCTTGTATACTCAAGCATTGAGTATGATGTTTTGACAGGTTTTAATGACAATGAATTTGCAGAAGGCCTTGATGACATGAAGAGCACTTTCAGTCGTGTTTTTCATCTTGGATCATGGATCATTTCATGGGCATCCAAGAAGCATCCCATTGTGACTATTTCATCAACAAAAGAAAAATATGTAGAAGCAATATCAATGAAATGTCAAGCACTCTAGTTACATAGAGTTTTGGAAGGTCTTTAGCAAAATCAAGAAGGACCAACAACAAGCTACTGTGAGAAAAATTCAACGATTGCCCTATCCAAGAACCATTTGAGCCTAATTAAGATGGAGTGTTAGAAATAGTAATTAACTCTCACTTTAGATTTATTTCTTTTATTAGAATCTAAGTTCAATTCAATTATTAAAGCATGCAAAGGCATAAAGCATAAATCATGCATGCATGAGCTAAGTTAGGGTTTTAGCTTTTCAATAATTGTTTAATGATGACGATGATGCTGATTAATGCCCACTCATACTAACTTTGGTCTATCATAGCTTAGGAAGGATAATACTTGGTTTACTTTAAAATATTTTTTGTGTGCTCAAAAATATTTCAAAGAAGCTTTCCAAGCTCAATATAGTTTTGGCAAGTTTGGAGGTTATAACGGTTTCTATTGTAGCAAATACTATGAAACTTAGATCTAATGTGGATGTAAGAAAGGCACTCTAAGAGAAAGTGATTTTCATCCTCAATGCTCATAGACTCACACAGATGGAAAACCCTTTCTGCCCATGGAGTTTAGCAATAAACCAACGCCCCATTTCACTATGGAGTTCATGAGGGTTCGTTTTAATCTTGGCTATATTATTTTTCTTCTATGAACTAGTTACTACTAAGAGACACTTTTGATCTTCCAAGTTAGGATTAATGACTTCCATATAGTATCTTAATTTTCTCTTAACCGCTAAATTTTCCTCACACCAGAATTTCTCTTTAAAATTAGAAGTAATAATATTTTTGACACTGTCAATGTTCTGCAAAATGTCGTTTTCATTAATGCCCCCATCGTTTAACCAAGCCATGGTATCTTTACACCAACACCGTTTGAGGCGTATTTGGTTTTGACTTGAGTTTAAATAAATTTTAGGAAGTCTCTTGTTTCCCATGTTATTTATCTTATGCTTGTACATCATGTACCTAGTCATAGCAATGCTCTCGATTGGGGAAAGACCCAATTCTATGAGGATAATAGGCTAAGGTGTATTGATTTTAATTTCGATGTTATAAGTTATAAACCGCTTTTGTATTTGCTCAATATTCCTCCAAGATTCTCTAGAAATGTTGTGCTCCCATACTTCACAACCATACAAGATAAAAGGGATGACCAGAGTTTCAAAAATGAACTTATTTTTATCCCAAATGACTAGATTGGCTGATTTACAGTTATTTTCAAGACCAAAATAAGATTTCCAAAATGTTACCGATTGAAATGGCAGGTCTAGCCACCGATAAGCATATGTCAGAAAAGTGACCATTGTCACCTTAGTCACTTATCCTTAACTACATCGGAAGCCAAAACCTCCTAGGGAAGATCCCTATTGCAACTCTGGAAAGACACTAAAACACTAAAAGATATTTCTTTGAAGAATGTTAGTGACAAGATCCTGATTGGAGTCAAATTAAGAAGTGAAGAAAATGTACTATGAGCTTGAATATGAATAATGTAATGTAGTTACTAAGTGCATCCACTTCGATCAACTCATACATAGATCATGCAATAATTGTATGTGATAAGGTACAACCAAGTGCAAGTATACAATAAATTGATTTACAGTCTTAGTTCTTACATGAATTCAACAATATGCCAACTATATTCCATGTGAGTAATTACAAGTTTGAGTGCAAGCAAAAGATAAATAAAATATGATACAAACCAATAACACATTACAAGAGTATATACATAGGCATACCAATGTGAATCCAACAACATATCATCTATATCATCCCAAGGTATAACTGCATGAGCAAAGATAAGTGATAACATATGTGTGGTATTACATCCACTTCAATCATGCACCAATTACATACTTTATATGAGCAACACTATGCATAAAAAAAATTATATTAGGTTTGAAAAGAAGTTTAGGAACAATATAGGTTCAACCATTCACATGTTCATCATAAACAACAATCACCCACTTCTTTGGACATAAGTCCATGTATCAATTCCAAGGAGGTTAGTAACACAACTTTTCATAATTAAAGCAGTGAATAAGTTACAAAATAAGTGTGCATATAGAGACTGATATAAGAATGTAAAAGTGTATAAAATAGTCCCATTTCAAACCACTGAATTGTTAGCTTATTAACCAATTTTATGTGGTGGTTTGTTGCTTGTGTGCAAGTTAGAGTACAAACATGTGAAACATAAGCACAACATGACCTAATTACATCTCAACATATTATTCCCATATTAGAAATCCTTCTTCATTGCACATATCTTATTTTAACAACAAGTACGCTTCTTTGTTGTTTTTTCGATAGATATGCCTTATCTCAATACTATGAAAATATGAAAAGATTTTTTTATTCTCCAACACCAATTTGTTAGAGATGGAACTCATAGATTACCTTGATCCTTTGCGCATTTTATGATTATCAATGAATCTCCAAAGATCTTAATAGAATCAATACCAAAAGTTAATGCCACCTTACATAAACACCACAATGCAAGTAATTCAGCTTTAGTATTAGAGAAACATCCACAATTCAAGTTTAATTTGAAAATATGGGTCTCATTAAGTGAGAGAAGAACCCCATCAACACATATCCCATACTATGTGGCTCCATCAAATAAACCCATAACATTCTGAGAAAAAGTAATATCATATACCATTCTTCTCTTTGGATTTGTACTTTTTGCTAACTGATAGTCTTTATACATACTCATAATTTTAATACAAATTTCCTCCACAACTAAATTGATTTCCATATGCATTTCTTGAATTCCAAATTCCCCAAGAAATGAAAATCGGTAAAGCTATATATTTAGACAATTAATAACCTAATCCTGAAAATTATCTTCAAGAGACAACCTTCCCCAAGTTTGTTCAATATTCAACACTTCATAAATATTTTTCCAAATTTGAGAAACACTAAACAAAAAGATGGTCAATGGATTCTATACCTTCCTTGCATAGACAACACAAATTTAGACTGATCCAACCTCTAGATAAGAGATTGTCCCAAGTCTTCAAACAATTTTTAAGAAAATACTAAAAAAACACTTCAATTTCAAATGGATGTGCCAACTCCAAATCTTCTTATACCACCATATGGGAACAATATATGTATGTTCTTTAGAAATCACATTATAAGCAAACATAACAGAGATAGTACCCGTTAAAGAGTTTGGAGATGAAATAAGTTTATTCGTACTATTGTTAAGTGTGTAACCTATGTATTTAATACATGAAATATAATAATTTCACTCCTCAACCCAACAACTTCCCAACCCAAGATCTTCTGTAGTCATCCAATGTCAATTGTTGTCATGAACCCAAGGAGGTCTTTTAATATGGGCGAAAGTAATAAAACTCAACCCAACTAGATATTCTAGGATATATGATGAAAGCGTGTAGTTACCCCCATTCCTAAAATATTTGATGCATTAAACAAAACATTCTCACCTTAATAAAAAAATAAAAAAATTTATATAATTTATTTTAAAAATATATCTATAATTTCAATAGTTGTAATAATGAAGTTAGTTTGAGAGAGAATAAAGTCATTATTCTTATTATTCCCTGCTTTTTAGGCTAGCAGGGACTCAATGAATCGTCTTGCCGCTGTTTTCATTAGTGTTATTTTTATTCTACACAAAGTAATTTACGTATTAGCTTTCATCTACTCTATGTAATCAAAATAATCCATACACAATAATGACATGAGAATCATTTATAATATTAAATACAATTTACTTGTGAGTATGAACACATATTTTTAAATGATTGATGTGTATATTTGAATATTTATTAGATACAAAATTATTTTTGATAATCGCTAGTATAATTATATTTAAAAGGGTTTAATGTGTCTATATCAATACATTTTAAAAATATTGAAAAACTAAATTTGAATAATTATAACTATATAAAATAACAATAAATTATCAATAAGAATAATAATATATAATAAAAAATAGAAAAGATAATTGTCAAGGATATGGTGGTTGGTTTGTTTGTGGGGCTAAATGAATTCCATTCCATTCATCTTGGTTAAATTTCGTTGAGACATGTTCTGGTTTGGATATCCGGGTGACGTTTTGCTCAACCTACCAACTTACAAAATGTGAAGAAGTTTGTTGAAGTTTCCCATGAGCGTGATGTTTCCTTGATTCGTTTGAAATAACATGAAGGTGGTTGTTTGTGCTGAATATATATATATATATATATATATATATATATATATATATAATCATAATAAAAGTATTATTAAGGCATTTATATTTATATTATCTTATTATGAAATGAAAATGAAAATAGTATTATGAATAAAATAAAATAAAAATACAATTACAGATACAAGCTAACTTATATTAAATAGAATTTTATAAATTAATAAATCGATATAGAAAAAATGGTGTTGAATAAGATGAATACCTTCTAACAGGAAGTCTAGTTCATCATGTCACATGGGTTGGAAGCCTCTCGAAACTGTAGGTCACAAAGGTGCTCTAAACTCCTTTAAGTTTAATGTAGAGATGGTTGATTTCAGTTCAGATCCTTTGGATCATGTGTGGTCATTTTTGGCCATCGAATCAAGGGTCCCTACTACTAAAGGGGATGATTTTCACACTTGGAGTGATGAGTTTAGGGCTAATAATGGATGCACTTCTACTAAGAAAAACCTTAGGGACATATAACCTATGGTGGTTTCAGTAGAGATATCAAATGAATTCATTAAATATTTTGGACCCTATTTTCCTAACAAGGTGGGAGGGTGAATTTTACAAGGAACACAAATCATCTATTCACTCTCGACTATTCCTCTTTGATACCAACAACCTCCCTCGTTGGAATCCATGTCTTTGGAAGTTCATGGATTTAAATATGTTTTGGCTAAGGGTGATTCCAAGTCGTGCTTAGGATTTATTAGAAGTTGCTTTGAATTACAAAATTTATGTGGCACTCATCCTCAAACTCTAAGGGTTGTGGAAATAAGCTGTAGAGAAACCCGAAGCGAGGAAATAAGGTGATTAAGAGGAAAGATGGGAAGGTTGAAATGGTTGTGGGGGAAGATGTAAGGGTTTAGGAGGTCTTGCAATTTGGAAGGAGTTACTTGTGGGGCCCTTTTTTAGGGTTAACCTATTAGAAGTCACTCTTTATGGTTGGATCACTTACAAATTAGAACCTCTAATTGTATACAATCTATCCTTTCATATCCCATGTAAAGGGTGGCTAAGTTTAATTTTTATATGCAAGGAAGATTGTAAACATTATGAGCAAAATATGGTTTTGACGATCTAATATGCATGCCTTAAAGATGTGGTTCCTTTGTTTGACCCTTAGTGAGAGGTAATGAAGTCGATACCTATCGAGGTAAGCATCTCAAGCCTCCCCATTTAGTTTTGCAATGACAAGTTTCTGTGCCACTTAGGCAACTACCCAGGGACAAACTTAATGACAGTTCTATCTTATAAATATAATATACGCGAGTCAATGAATTTTTTAATGGTAAATATGTATAGTCTCGTTATGGTTTAGGTAATGTAGCAGAATATTGTACTAAAAACTTTATGTGAAATATTTTGTAGAGAAACGATAGGCCAATTACCAACCCTAAAGAACCTAGGAGTGGGGGGCCTTTCAAATAAACTTATATTGTGATGTCTACAAGGAAATTGCTATATTGGTTAAAGATTATAAGGATAATTTGGAGTCTCCAATTACTATAACAGCTCATGGTGTTGATGTAATATCCACATTGTTTACCCCTAAGCTATTTTGATATAAGTTTGCCTAAGTACATTATTATAATTTATATTTAATGAAAGTTGAGACAATAGAAAACATGAACAATTTAGTTGCGTGCGAATAAATTATTTAAATATATATAAATATAACATGGTAATGGACTAGACCCAGAAGAAACTGGAGCCAATTATTTGTTAGATTTTTATCTTTTAAGCAATATGATCTTAGGATCTTATCTGAGAGAATAACAAGCACATCAATCAATCACAAGAGACAATGGACACAAATATTTTCCTCGGGGAAACCATAAAGGAGAAAACCCCTCAACTTCCTCAGAGATAGAATGAGCACCAAAAGTAAAACCAAAGGTACAAAGATGATCTCTCAACAGCAGGATGAAAACGTGAAGTTGAGTAACACTTCCATGAGAATTGGGTGTCCAAACAACATAGCAAATGTTATTAGACCGAATAACTATATTTATTCGGCTGAATAATTTATTTATTTGTCCAAATAACTATCATTATTCAGCCGAATAATTAATTCTTTATTCGGCCGAATAATGTTAACGGTGATCCATTTAATTTGACAGATTGCATAGCCGGCCGGAATTTTTTACGGTTGTTTTAATACTTGTTCGGCTGAATAATTGTTCAGCCGAACAACTATTCGGACGAACAATTATTCCGCCAATTAGTTGTTCGGTTGAATAATTATTTCGCATAAAAGGAAAGCTCCGGCCCCATTTTCTTTGTTTTCACTTGCAGTCATTTGTCTTCATTTGGTCATGTTTTTCTTTCATCCAATTTGTCTGTTGTTGTCCATCACTGCTGTCCTCTTCACCGGTCCTTTTGACGTGGACATACTAGTTTCCTGTTGGCATGGAAGTTTGTTCGTGGATGGCGCTTCGTGATGGATTGTTCGCTGTGGAGGTCTGTTCATCATGGAGGTGTGTTTGTGGAGGACACATTGTGTTGGTGTTTGTGGTCTTTCCTTGGAGGGTCTGTTTCTGGTTTGGTATTGCTATGCTCCCCCCTGTTAGGTAATATTTTATGAAATTTCTTCTATAATTTGAAATGAAATTTTCAATATGTGATATATCTTTTGTTGTAGCCAATGGCATTCGTTTTCCGTGATATTATTGCAGAGTTAAAGTTTGCATATGTTATATGTTGTTGTATAGATCTTATAATTTTAATTTTAATTAATATCTATATGTGTATGAACTCTATCCATGTTAACAAAGTAGATGAACTATGTCCATGTTAACAGAGTAGATGAACTCTCTCCAAATGGACAGAGTTCATCAACAGAGTCCATTTGGGTAATTTTTTGTTTATTTTAATTATAATTTATATGTTTTTAAATTTAATATAATCTATTTGAATTAGAATGAAATATTTTTAACTTAAATTATAGGTAATAATTTAAATAGAATGAAAGGAGTTGATGAACTCTGTCCATTTGGACAGAGTTGATCAACACTCAGATGGATAGTTCATGAACTCTATGTAGATGGACAGAGTTGAATAATTCTCTTCAAATAGACAGAGTTAGAAAACTCTCTCAAAATGTACAGAGTTGATGAACTCTATCCATTTGGACAGAGTTCATCAACTCTGACCACATGTGAACAGAGGAAATCAAATCTGTCTGAATAGACAAGACAATGGATTATACTTAACAAGACATAGTTCATTCAGACTTCATCAATTCTTTCTTTGATAACTTTACTTAGTAAAACGTATTTTAGTAGTTTTAGTATTTTAGAGTTGATCAACATTCGGATGGACAGTTCATGAACTTTGTCTATATGGACAAAGTTGAAGAACTCTCTCCAAATAGATGGAGTTAAAGAATGCTCTCAAAATGGACAGAGTTGATGAACTCTATCCATTTTGACAAAGTTCATCAACTCTGTCCACATGTGAATAGAGTAAATCAAATATGTCCAAATAGACAAGACAATGGATTAAACTTGGCAAAACATAGTTCATTCAGACTTCATCAACTCTTTCCTTGATAACTTTACTAAGCAAAACGTATTTTAGTAGTTTTAATATAAATCATAAAAAAAGCCATTATTACACATAAAACATCAGATTTTTTGATTACTAATCTGCTTTATTTTATGTATTTTTAATCTAAAAATAAACATATAACTTGTATAATGCTTATTAGTTACAATTTATACTTAGTATTATATTAAGATATTGTGAATTTTTTATAATATTAATTTAAGTTCATAGGTATAATAAGGAAGATATTTGTATTAAATCTATTCATGGGCAAAGTTCATGAATGAATACTATGCCCATGGATAGAGTTGATTAACTTTGTTTACATGAAGTGATGAACTTAACCCTATCCATGTGGACAGAGTTGATGAACTCTATCCATGTAGAGTTCATCAACTTTGTCAATGCAGAGTTCATCAACTGTGACTTTGATCAGTTTACTTAGTATAAGGGATATTTTTTATGATTTTATGGAATAATGAAAATATTTGCAGTGGACATAAATAAATGTAGTTTTAATTTCATATTTGATGATATTGGTTTTATTCATTTTAAAAATCCAAAATACATCAAAAACATAGAGATTGCTACATTAATTTTTTATACATCCAACAATAGTGTAGCTATTTTCATTTTAAGAACTATTAGATAATATTAGGGACATTTAGGTATTTATTAAAAAGATAGTTTTAAAAATTTAAAACACATAAAAAACAAAAATATTGTTACATTAATTTTGTTGGTAATAACTCCCGATTCAATCTATTACATAGCCAAATGCATATATTTATACATTACAATGAGGCGGTTAAGAACCAGCCTTTTCACCTTCCCATGCAACTATTCAAATTCCTATTTATTTATTTATTTACAATCATCCTCATGGATTATATTCTAACAATCCCCCTCTTAATCCGAAGGGGTGTTCGTAAGTCCGAGCATGTTTCTGAACCTTTCAAACTTTTCTCGTCCAAGCGCTTTGGTGAAGATGTCTGCAACTTGATCATTTGTGGAACAATGTTGAAGATGAACTGTCTTGGCCTCTACATGATGTCGAATCAAATGATACTTTGTGTTGATGTGTTTGGTTCGATCATGGAATCTAGGATTCTTAGCCAGCTTGATTGCAGAAGTATTGTCGACCAACAATGGAGTGGAGTTCTCTTGTTTTTCTTGCAAATCTTCAAGAATATTCTTGAGCCATACTATTTCTTTCGTTGCTTCAGCTGCAGCCACATATTCTGCTTCTGTTGTTGAATCTGCTGGAACTGATTGTTTGCATGATCTCCATGAAACATCTATTGATCCAAGACTCATAGTGTATCCAGAAGTTGATACTCCTGTCTCCTTATCGCCATCAAAATCTGAGTCTAAGTACCCAATAAGTTTGAAGTCATCCACTTTAGAGTACTTGAGTCCAACGTCTTGAGTCCCCTTCAAGTATCTTAGAACCCTCTTTGCAGCTGACCAGTGTCCTTCACAAGGTTTATGCATGAACCTTGAAAGTATGCCAACAACATAAGAAATATCTGGTCTAGTTGTTGTAAGGTAGATAAGACTTCCTACAAGTTGTCGATACTTGGTCGCATCTTCAAATTCTTTTCCTTCGCTTGATGTGAGCTTCATTTTCTGTTCCATTGGAGTAGATATAGGATTGCAATCTGTCATGCGAAATTTTTTTAGTAGTTCTCCAACATATTTTTTCTAAGATAGGAATATGTACTTAGGATGTTGAGTGACTTCAATTCCTAAGTAATAGTGGAGATGTCCCATATCTGTCATTTCAAAGATCTTTTTCAAATCTTTCTTTATGGATGATATATAGCTCTCATTGTTCCCTGTCATCAAAAGATCATCTACATACACCACAAGATACACAACAGAGCTTCCAACTTTCTTTATAAACAGTGTTGCATCATCAAGATCAAAGTGTTCGAAATTTAACTTCAAAAGATGCTCGGTTAACTTTCCATACCATGCGCGAGGTGCTTGTTTTAGGCCATACAAGGATTTGACAAGCTTGCATACCTTTTTTTCTTTTCCTTTCACAACAAAGCCTTCTGGCTGAGACAT
>LPNX010461662.1:2119-31871 GCA_001517045.1 Pseudotsuga menziesii
ACGTTGATGGTGATGATGATGATGATGTTCACGATGTTTATGGCGATGATGAATGATGATGATGACGATGACGATGATGAAGGTGATGATGATGATGATGATGATGATGATGAGGATGAGGATGAGGATGAGGATGAGGATGATGATGATGATGTTCATGATGTTGACGGTGATGATGATGATCATGATCATGATGATGAAGGTGATGATGATAATGAGGATGATGATGATGATATTCATGATGATGATGGTGATGATGATGATGAGGATGTTCACGATGATGAAGGTGATGATGATGATGTTCATGAAATTGATGGTGCGGATGATGATGATGATGATGATGATGAATGATGATGATGTTCATGATGTTGATGGTGATGAATGATGATGGTGATGGTGATGAGGATGATGATGATGAAGGTGATGTTCATGGTGAGGATGATGATGATGTTACCTACAACCATGACAACAGTCGCAGCAGCTGAAGATACAAGCCAAGTTTATCATGACCCAAGAAGAGGTCCAAGAAATTATTAATCAATGCATAAAATACTTAGTGATGGATCAAATTGATCATCCCCACATTTTAAGGCAGATAATCGATAACAAACATTAGCCAAATGACAATTTAGAAGGGAGATGTCAGAGACTAAGTTGAGCAGAGTTTGTGAACATATATGGCTATATTTTCTTCATGTTGATTGATATATAGATATTCCTCTTTGTAGTCTAGTTGCTATGTGAACCACCAGACGTAACTAAGAGCCCCCTTCAACTATTACTTAATAGTGTACATTATTAATGGTTCATGGAGTAGTATGTACAAGCTCAACTTTAGAATAGCTGAAGCTTATCTTCCCCAATAGTTTCTCCTTCATAGTATTATGTAAAGGAGAGAAGGCCAGTGGCCATGGGAAGCACTTCCTTGGATAAACTATATGCCTTCTCGTTGTGTTCTCTATAGACGTGCTAGAAGTCTAACGTGTGAAAGTAAGCTCCGAGTTTGATAGTATTGAGGAACCAAGCATCTAGATCGAGGGCTGAGAGTGTTGCTTTTCCATTTACCCAATTGATTATGACAGATGAGTCCCCATAAACATGGAGAGTGGGGATGTTACTATTTCTATTTTAATTGATCCAAGAACTACATCCGAGAGATTTATTTTACCAAATGCATTGTATAGATGTGGCTTGGTGGCTATTAGGAAATATGATTTTAACATCATTGAGATGACCTCAGGAGTCAAGTAGGGGTTTAGATTGATGGATTTGTATATTGGAGTGCATGTGACTCCCATAGCCCAGCGTTAGAAAACAATGGGATATTATGATGTAATCATAGGGATGGATTGGTTGGAGGTGCATTCAGTTGTGCTAGATTACATAAGAAAGTTACTTCATTTTTTAGATGATGAAGGGAAGGAAAAGGTCTTGAGAGGGACAAACATGGTTGTATCCTTGCAATTTGTATCATTATTGTAGTTGAAAATAAGTCCCAAGAAAGGCTACTAGATGCATATTGTGGTGGCATAGTTTTGACTCAATATCCCATCTTGTCATAATTTCTAGATGTTTTTCTTGAAGAGTTGCATGGACTTCCTCCCAATTATGATTTGGTGTTATTTGTTGAACCAAAGACCATATATAAGTTCCCTTATGCACATGTTTGAATTTCATTAGTTGTAGATGCATATGAAGAATTTTTTGGATTTAAAGCTAATCCAACCTAGCATGTCACCTTGGGGAACACCCATTATCTTTGTGAAGAAGAAGGATGGATCCTAGATGTTGTGTATAGATTACATAGAGTTGAATATTAAGGCCACCATATATAATCAATATCCATTTCCTTGTAGCTATGATTTTTTTATTATATTAAAGGGGCTACAATGTTTTTTAATATTGATCTATGATTGTATAGATTACATAGAGTTGAATATTAAGGCCACCATATATAATCAATATCCATTTCCATGTAGCTATGATTTTTTTATTATATTAAAGGGGCCACAATGTTTTTTAATATTGATCTATGGTTGGGGTATGACAATCTATAAATAAAGGATGCAAATATCATGAAAACTGCGTTTACATTTTTATTTAAAAATTGCGGGTTTGTGGCGGTTCCTTTCAGGTTGACTAATGTGCCTATAGTATTAATGAATCTCATAAATGGTAAATTTCATAAATACCTAGACAAGTTCATTTAGTTATTCCTTATTTCATAAGTACCTAGAAACTTTTGTTCAACTATTCCTTAATTATAAATATATTTATGCTAAGCTCTCAAAATGTTCCTTCTTTCCTATCGAAACCCATTATCTTTGCGCACATCATTTCCACGAATGCTGTCACAATGGATCTTGCAATGATTAAGGCAGTCGGAAATGGGTTGACATAAATAATACATAAGATTTCCATAGTTTCATGGGTAATACGATTTTCAATCCAACATTGGGTCATTAGGGTTTACCTAGGCCGAACCTAGCCTTGGAAAACAAATTACATTGGCGATTTCCAATTTTTCTCCAAATGATGATTATGAATATTTATGATCATGAATATTATGGTTGGAACCTGGTCTGCGCAGCTATGTGAAACTATGGATTGGGTTATTAGGGTTTACCTAGGCCGAACCTAGCCTTGGAAAACAAATTACATTGGCGATTTCCAATTTTTCTCCAAATGATGATTATGAATATTTATGATCATGATCATGAATATTATGGTTGGAACCTGGTCTGCGCGGACATGTGAAACTATGGATTGGTTTGACGATGGAATTCGATTAGCCTCTCCCCAATGGGGCCCATTTACAGGAAAACAACGAAGGCGAGTGATGAAGGCGTCTCTTGAAATGCTATATGCAACTGAATGCTTGTCCTTTGTGGATATGCATCGAGACTGCAGAAAATTTAGTGTGATAAACCATTTGAAAGAAGCACTCAACACTCTGCATCTCATGCGAAACCGAGGCATTCTCCTAGATTCTTCTGTTCATGCAATCTTATCGCAGGCCTGTGTAAACAACAAAGCTCTACCCCGAAGAAAAACAAGTTCATTCCCACATAATTCACACAGGATATGAATCCGGTGACACATTTTTAGTGAACAAGGTTTTGCTAGTATGAGCCAAGTGCAGAGTTTTGGCCGATGTTCACATGGTTTGTGGTCGAATGCTAAAGTGAAACAATGTCTTATGGACTGTCATGATCGCAGGTTATTGCAGGCGTGGGCTGCATGAGGAAGCGCTATCACTGTTTGATCAAACGTGGAGAGTGGGCATCCAACCAATTTCCTTCACCTTCGCCAGCATTCTCCTGACCTGTCCAAGTTTGTTGGCTTTTAAATACGGTAAGGAATTTCATCATGTACAATCCAATTTATTTCTGGGAAACGATTTTGTAGACATGTATGTCAAAATGTGGTTTTGTAGAAGCTGCATGCAAAATGTTTGACGAAATGACTGAATGAAATTTGGTTTCATGGAATAGTATGTTTACTGGGTAAGCCCAAAATGGGTATTTCGATGAGGCTATTGATCTCTTTCAGAAGATTCCTGAAAGGAATGAGGTGCCGTGGACTGCCATGATTGCAGGATATGCGAAGAATGGGATTTTTGACAAGGCCGTGAATCTCTTTCATGCAATCTTATGGCAGGCCTGTGTAAACAACAAAGCTCTACACCGAAGGAAAACAAGTTCATTCCCACATAATTCACACAGGATATGAATCCGGTGACACATTTTTAGTGAACAAGGTTTTGCTAGTATGAGCCAAGTGCAGAGTTTTGGCCGATGTTCACATGGTTTGTGGACGAATGCTAAAGTGAAACAATGTCTTATGGACTGTCATGATCGCAGCTTATTGCAGGCGTGGGCTGCATGAGGAAGCGCTATCACCGTTTGATCAAACGTGGAGAGTGGGCATCCAACCGATTTCCTTCACCTTCGCCAGCATTCTCCCGGCCTATCCAAGTTTGTTGGCTTTTAAATATGGTAAGGAATTTCATCATGTACAATCCAATTTCTTTCTAGAAATGATTTTGCAGACATGTATGTGAAAATGTGGTTTTGTAGAAGTTGCATGCAAAATGTTTGACAAAATGACTGAATGAAATTTGGTTTCATGGAATAGTATGTTTACTCGGTAAGCCCAAAATGGGTATTTCGATGAGGCTATTGATATCCAGCTTACAGGCAACTCAATTTTGATTACAGGCTTCAATTTTGATAGACTCCAGCTTGAAATCCATGTTTTTTTTCACGAATTGCATCTATGTGAATTCTTCTACTATGCAATTCTACTGCGTGATTTTACTATTGCTATGCTGCTATTTTTTTTGCATAGATTGCATCTATGTGAATCCTCTTTGGATCATTGCTACTACCAACATCTCTATAGTTTTTCAAAGTAAATTTCATTTTTTTCCTCAACCTAATGACTAAACTTCCTTTTAATAAGGAACTACTTTCGTTATTCACTATCCTATGATTTAGATATCTTCTTTAATGACTAAACTTCCTTTTAATAAGGAACTACTTTCGTTATTCACATATCCTATGATTTAGATATCTTCTTTGGTGGCCTTAAAAACATTTCTTTGTATTTTATAGCTTCCACTTATTTTGAAGTCTAAAATTTGTATCCACAACTATTAAAATTTTATTCATATATTATATCAAAAATAGCAATGATGACACTATCCAACTCATAAGGGATTGTTTGGTCGCACTAGTGAGGTAGTGATAGAATAAATAATTACCTAGATCTTGAAGTTTTTAAAACTAAATCCTTAGAGATCTCTTCAAGTGTTATATGCACTTGAAAATTGAAAGGACATAGTGAGTGGAATTTGTCAATGTAAATGCTACCTTTTACCAGTGGGAGTGTAATTGGTTCTTAATGTGTCATTTTGAGTTCATTCATTGTATTTATCCCTATCAACTTTTCTGTTATGATAAATTTGCCACCGCTTTTAGTATTATTCTCATCTAGCATGTCACTTATTATATCATCTTCTATTGTTAGAATAGTTTTATGAGCTATTAGAATAATATCTTCTACTGTTAATGGAGGAATATAATTATTGTTAGAATGGTAAGATCTTAACAGCCTTCAAATTACCCTTATCTTGAAATTTGACATCCTCACTAGTCTAAGGAATTTTCTTCCTATTTCTCTATGTGTTTTCATTTATAAAATAATTTTGAAGATTATAGCCAATAGAGTCATATCTATTTTAGTGAAATCCATATCAGCGAGTAGTTTTGTTTTATACTCGGTCATCAAATTAATGATTCCATTGATATTTACTATGAGATTACTCAACCCATTAAAGTCCATATGATTCTTGATTTTGTTCTAAAATTTGATATATCCAAGGCACACGATAGGGTTAGTTGGATTTATAGTAGGCTCATGCTTTTAAAGACATTGTTTCAACTGAACTTTTTTAATTGGGTTATGTCTTTCTTACAATTGGTCTCTTTCGCAATACTTTTTAATACATTTTCATTTGATTTCTTTCATCCTAGCAAGGGAATTCAACAACTAACATAAAATAATTGAACTGTGGGCTATGCTAACAGAAAGTAATTGAACTATGCTTTCTCAGAGCAAAAATAACTTTTGTCGCACACATAATCACTTTCTAATCAAGTTTCAGTAAATACTTCTGTTCTAAAAATCATTTTGTTCCTAGAGGATTATCTCTAACAAAAAACGCTAACTTCAAAATCGTGGGTACATGTCACAAAGCAACAAAAAATTTCTAGAGGGCGTACATGTTTCCTAGCTTATTATCATTTGTCCCAAAAACACCATTTAATTCTAGAGGGCGTGTCATGTTTCCTAGCTTATTATCATTGATCATTGGTGGCTTTCCCTAATCTCTGCCAGGACATCTGTCCCTTGCATGTTTGACACTCTAGCATCATGTTTGACATGTGAACATACAACATGTAGTGCTAGGAGGACATGTCCTGTTTCCTAGCTTATTATCATTTGTCATTGGTTGGCTTGCCTTAATATCTGCCTGACAACCCTACCAGAAAAATATACAAAGTAAAAATAACAGACTGATAACATGATTATGAATGATAGAGTATAGTATAAGCCATTGAAGAAGAGGAAAATGATTTAGGAAAAAATGATATCCAAAATTACAGAGCTAGGGTTCGTTTGAAATGTTAAACTTGTTGTACAATGCCACCTAGCAGATTCAATGCCATCTAGTTTTCCTTCCTTTCACAATGTCATCTTTCCCTCACATAGCCTTGTACTTTATAAAAAATTTGATGTTGAACCTATACTATTTCTTGTCTTTCTTTATTTTATGTCTGTCTACGGTGACAATGTAGAAATAAACATGAGAAGCCAGGCTACGGTGAGATCTATTTTCTCAAAATTCCCTTAGTATTGTAATGAGACCTTCCTACCTTGCCAAAGTCATTCTTAGATCAAATTAATTTTATCTCCTTTTTTATGGTCTCTATATGTGATTACATCTCTGTGATGCAATTTACATGATCTGCCAAGAGATCATTGCACCTGTAGTGACTGGAATTGTGGTTAAATATTATTGCATGTATGTAGCTGGTGTATGACTCTCATGGTGCATATTAAAAGCTATGGACGCATGGGTAAATCTTGACCATGTTTTGCATTTTCTATAATTTCTAGTATTGATGGTAGACTTTGAACTTTGCAAAATATTCTTACTGTAATATCGATATAGGCAAGTAGATATTTAGAGCTTATGCAAACTGATATGCTGCTAAATCGAGGAGTTTTCATTGGGCCAACAGCTATGATCTTGTGGTGTAGCTGCATGATAAAAGTAAGCTCATCGAGGATCAACCACCACCTTGGTCTTGACCATGAAACTACTGTGTGAAGGATTGATGACCTGCTGCAAATTGGAGAGTGGAAGTATTTCCCAGCCACTGCATGGAAATTCAAAGCTGTTGTCAACACGAAGGAGGTTTGCTAAAATGATTGGATGGTGTACTCTTAGTGGTAGTAAGCCTGTGCTAAATTGTAGTCTTCACTCTTCGATTTGTATTAGTAAAGGCTAGTTAGCATCATTTACTCTCTCCGAAGTGTGAAAAATTGATTAGAAAGAATTACAGTTTGTGGAGCCATAAGATACTGACCATTATTGAATTTAGAGATCTTGAACAAACCATCTTAGGTAAAGAATACAGACCAGCAAATTATCCCGAAAACTATGATAAAATACATAAAGAGGCACTTATGCTTCTCAAACTGTCAGTGGCAGACACATTAGTTCTAGAAGTAAGCAATTCCATTGTAGCACCTGTATTGTGGACAAATCTCCAAAATAAGTATCAAGCATCCGAAGTTGGGTGGTCATTGTATTTTATAAATCTTTTGTTTTAAATTTTCCACCAAGTTCCAGGAAGGAGGATCGGTCTCTAAATATTTACTGCACTTGAAGGATCTTAATGATCAATTTTTTTCTATTAAGAAGCCGGTGGATGATGAGGATATGGTTTCTTTGTTGATATGAAGTTTTCCACCACTTTTTGATTAATTTGTTGAGTCCTTACATCTACTTGGAGAGAACCAACAACTGACATTTGAGAAGTTACTAACACTTTTTTGTATAGAAGGAAATGAGGCTAGATAAGATAGAAGCATCAACTCCATCCACTATAATGAGTACATTTACTGCACAGTTCAAAGGAAAAGACAAACAAAAAAAATGCTAGCAATGTATCAAAGATAACAAATTTAGATGTTATTACTGCAATAAGCCTGGACACTTAAAGAGATATTGCCAAAAAAAAATGACTTCGCACGTGGTCAAATGAAATCAATGCATGCAAATGTTGCCGAAAGAGATGAAGAAGAAGAAGTGGGTGATTTTGCATTTGTGGCATTACATAATCAATCAACTAAGTCTATAGCCTAGTATTCGAATCAGGTGCATCTCACCACTATAAGTGTCACAGAAACGGGTATGTAAGTTTCATTGAAGATAAGAGTAATAATGAATCTATTACTTTAGGTGATGGATGGACTCACTATGTTAGAGGATGTGAGGTTGTTCATGTCATATTGAACAATACTTTAAGTGAGGTTGTTCAAAAACGTTCAATATGTTCCTAACATGAGCAAAAATCTCGTCTATTAGTGAGATAACTAGGAACCCTAATCTTTTTGTAAATTTTCAAGGAAGGAAATATATGGTCACTACTCTCGTGATAACAAGGTGACTGTAGTTTGTATTGGTGAAAAAGGGTTGTATAGAACGGTTGATATAAAAACAACAAAGGCACATGCACCGGTTGTGGTAGAGAGTACAAATGTACTCTGACATGAAAGTTATGGACAACTATGTTATCAATATTTATCTGTACTTAATAAGACTAATATGGTGGATGGTCTTCCATCCATTCAGAATTGTTAGAGGTATGTGCAGGATTGTTAGAGATATGTGCAGGTTGTTAGTTATGAAAACAACATTGACTTTCATTTGATTCTGACAATAAAACATGGCAAGCCAAAGGAGTTTTGGACCTAGTACATGTTGATTTGCATGGTCCAATGAAAACACCTACAATATCTGGAGCTAAGTATTTCCTACTACTGGTTGATGACTATTCATGGAAAGTGAGGGTGTTTTTTATGAATAACAAGTCTTGTTTTTCAAAGTTTGTAACATGAAAATCTTTGGTAGAGAAACAAACAAGTAAACAACTCAAAGCTTTAGGATCTGATAATGGAGGCGAGTTTGTTTCAACTTAGTTCAAAGAATTTTGCAAAAGGGAAGGTATACATAGGCGGTATACCACTACACTCCACAACAAAATGGATTCATGGAAAGGAGGAATAGGGTAGTTGTGGAGATGGCGATGTGCATGGTGCACAACCAGGATGTACCATAGCCATACTGGGAAAAAGCAGTGAATGGTGTGATTTACATCCTTAACAAAACTCCTTGTAAAGCTTTGTAGGATATCACTCTCGAGGATTCATGGTAAGGAAGAAAACCTTTTGTAAGAGATTTTGGTATTTTCGTTGTATTGCTTTTGCAAATATTCCCAAGGAAAAACGTTCCTAATGAATAACTGGATGTCTCTACGAACAAAATTGTGATCAACAGAGATGTTGTAGATGAGAAAATATCATTCTTCTATGATAATGATAAATCCATGGATATTACTAAGTAGTGTATGGGAAATTTTTTCTCATTCAAGAACAAGTTCTGGTGTTGAAATCATATAGGACTCGGAGTCGGAAACATTAGAGGAGTCAAGTTCCAAGGAGGGGTTTGGTGAAGAAGAGGGGGATTCTCAAGCTTCACAATAGAGGGGGATTCTTGATTTTCATAGCAAGATTAGGAGGGCCAACAAAGGAAATGGAAGTGGTATTATACCATGATGGAAGGATATTGAGAAGATGAGTTTCCAAAGGCACTAGAAGGACAGACTACACGATTGAGGCAACAAATTGTGCAAGGCAGTGAGCAGGTAAATTTTTGTCTAACTTTTGTTGTTTTTGTTCCAGGTATTTGAACCTAGAACATTTGAAGATTCCAAGGGAAAACTTGAAATGGAGGCTTCCATAAAAGTGAAATATGATGCATAGATGAAAAACAAGACTTGGGTGTTGTCGACATTGCCTCTAGGTAAGAAAGTAATTGGTTGTAAATGGATTTTTAATGTCAAATATAAATCAGATGGTTGTTTGGAAAAATACAAAGCTTGTCTTGTCTCCAAAGGATATGCACAAGATGAAGGGGTAGACAATGAAGAAACCTTTTCCCCCAACGAAAAATGGTAACTTTTCGACTAGTTATCTCCATTTCTACTCATTCTGGATGGAAGATATACAAATGGATGTTAAAAGTGCCTTGATGTAACCGCAAGGGTTTCATTTTTTTGGAAAGAAACATCTGGTTTGTTGGTTGGTAAAGTCCTTGTATGGACTCAAGCAGGCTCCTTAAGCCTGGTATTTCAAACTTGATCAATACCTTAGAGATTCTAGAATTAGATAAACCTATTATGAACCCACTTGCTACGTCAAAAACAATGACAATGATATATTGATATTATTTTATCTATGTTGATGGTCTTGCCATCACGAAAATCAGTGCCAACAAGATTCAACAGGTGAAATTTGATATTTGATCTAATTTTTAAATTAATGATTAAAGCCTGCTTCATTATTGTTTAGGTTTAGAATTTTTTCAATCTAAGCACACTATCTTTTTATCACAAGTCAAGTATGCCAAAGCACTCTTAAAAAAATTCAGAATGACTGAATGTAATCCTACATCTACACCTATGGAACTTGGCATAAAACTCTCAACTTACACGGACTCACCACTAGTCAACGAGTCATTGTATTGGAAATTGGTTGGTAGTTTGATTTGTCTAGATACCACCCAATCGGATCTATGTTTCGCAGTGCTTTGTCTCTTTCTCAATTCATGTCTAATCCTGAAGAGTTACATTGGCAAGTTGAAAAATGAGTCCGTCAATATTCAAAGGGACCCTTGACTTTGGCATTCTATATTAGAGATATCTTGAATCCATGATAGTAGAGGATATTGATTTCAATTGGGATGGATCAGTTGATACAAGGAAGTCAAAAATGGGTTATGTGTTCACTCTTGGTTTTGGCAGGCAATTTCATGGCAAAGTAAGCTACAACCTACAGTTTCCTCATCCTCCATTGACATAAAATATCAGGTAGACTTTAGTACAGGTTGTGAGGAAATGTGGTTACGAAGAATATTGATCCTTCTTCAACTCGACCAACCAGTGCTAACCTCACTTTTCTGTGACAATTAGAGTGCTCTCAAAATGGTGAAAATTTCAGTCTATCATGCCATAACTAAGCATATTGAAGTTCATCACAATTACATCAGATATTTGGTTGATAATCAAGACATTTGCCTTTATTATTGTCCTACAACAGAGAAAACTATTGACATAATGACAAAACCACTTGGTAATGATAGGTTCACTCATCGTTCCATGTTGTTAAAAAGAAAACTAACTGTAGCTAGATTTTCATAATGGTGTAATGAGCTAACACACATAAGCTTTCACTCATAGTGTCATGTTAGAAGGAAAGCTAACTCCAGCTAGATTTCCATCATGATGTAATGTATTTGATGACAATTTGGCAGTGTTAAATGGAAAACCACCTTATGAAAGCTAACATACATTTGCTTTTACTCAACATGCAATGTTTTAAGAACAAAAGCTAACTCTAGCTAGATGTCCATCATGGTGCATTGTGATTGATGACAATGTGACTGTGCTAGATGGAAAACTACACTATGAAAGCTTACACATTATATTTCACTCACTGTGCAACGATTTAAGGATGAAAGCTGACTTCAGCTAGATTTCCAACACAACGCAATGTGATTGTTTTACATGGAAAACTACCTTATGAAAGATAATACACATTATCTTTCACTCATCGTGCCATGTTGTTAAAATGAACGCTAACTCTAGCTAGATTTCCATCATGGTGTAATGAACTAACACACATAATCTTTCCCTTGTAGTTCCATGTTGTTAGAAGGAAAGCTAACTCCAGTTATATTTCCATCACGGTGTAATGTATTTGATGACAATGTGGCTGTATTAGATGAAAAATTATGTTATGAAGGATAACAGACATTAGATTTACTCACCGTCCAATGTTTTAAGAACGAAAGCTAACTCAAGCTAGATTTCCATCATGGTGGATTGTGATTGATGACAATGTGGTTGTGCTAGATGAAAAAATACACTATGAAATCTTACACACTTTAGATTTCACTCACCATGCAATGATTTAAGGATGAAAGCTAACTCCAGCTAGATTTTCAACACGGTGCAATGTGCTTGATGACAATGTGGTTGTGTTACATGGAAAACTACTTTATGAAAGCTAACACACATTAGCTTTCACTCATCGTGCCATGTTGTTAATAGGAAAGCTAACTCTAGCTATATTTCCATCATGGTGTAATGAGCTAACACACATAAGCTTTCCCTTATAGTGCCATGTTGTTAGAATTAAAGCTAACTCCAGCTAGATTTCCATCATAGTGTAATGTATTTGATAATAATGTGGCTGTGTTAGATAGAAAAATACCTTATGAAATCTAACTGACATTAGCTTGACTGATCGTGCAATGTTTTAATGATGAAAGCTAACTCTAGCTAAATTTCCATCATGGTGCATTGTGATTGATGACAATGTGGTTGTGCGATATGGAAAACTACATTATGAAAGATAACACACATTAGAATTCATTAACTGTGCAATGATTTAATAATGAAAGCTAACTCCTGCTAGATTTACATCACGATGCAATGTGATCAATGATGATGTGGTTGTCTTAGATGGAAAACTACCTTATGAAAGCTAACAAACATTATCTTTCACTCATTGTGCCATGTTGTTAGAAGGAAAGCTAACTCAAGGTAGATTTGCATCATGGTGTAATGTATTTGATGAAAGTGTGGATGTGTTAGATGGAAAACTAACTTATGAAAGCTAACACACATTAGCTATTACTCGTCGTGCAACGTTTTAAGAACTAAAACTAACTCTAGCTACATTTTTAACATGGTGCATTTTGATTGATGACAATGTGGTTGTGATAAATTGAAAACTACATTATGAAAGCTAATACACATTAGATTTCACTCACCATGCAATGATTTAAGGTTTAATGATAACGCTAGCTAGATTTCCATGACGGTGCAATGTGATAATGTGGTTGTGTTAGATGGAAAACCACCTTATGAAAACTAACACACATTAGCTTTTACTCATCGTGCCATGTGGTTAAAAAGAAAGCTAACTCCAGCTAGATTATCATAATGGTGTAATGAGCTTACACAAATAAGCTTTCACTCATAGTGCCATGTTAGAAGGAAAGCTAACTCCAACTAGATTTTCATCATGCTGTAATGTATTTGATGACAACATGACAGTGTTAAATGGAAAACTACCTTATGAAAGCTAACACACATTAGCTTTTACTCACTATGCAATGTTTTAAGAATGAAAACTAACTCCAGCTAGATTTCCATCGTGGTGCATTGTGATTGATGACAATGTGTCTATGCTAGATGGAAAACTACACCATGAAATCTTACACACATTAGATTTCACTCACTGTGCAACGATTTAAGGATGAAACATAACTTCAACTATATTTCTAACACGACGTGATATGATTGATGACAATGTGATTGTGTTACATGGAAAACTACCTTATGAAAGCTAACACACATTAGCTTTCACTCATCTTGCCATTTTGTTAAAAGAAAATCTAACTCCATCTAGATTTCCATCATGGTGTAATGAGCTAACACACATAATATTTTCCTTTTAGTGCCATGTTGTTAGAAGGAAAGCTAACTCCAGCTATATTTCCATCATGGTGTAATGTATTTTATGAAAATGCCACTGTGTTAGACGAAAAACTACCTTATAAAAGCTAATAGACATTAGCTTTACTCACCGTGCAATGTTTTAAGAATAAAAGCTAAATCCAACTAAATTTCCATCATGGTGCATTGTGATTGATGACAATGTGGTTACACTAGATGAAAAAATACACTATGAAAGCTTACACACATTAGATTTCACTCTCTGTGCAACGATTTAAGGATGAAGGCTAAGTCCAGCTAGATTTCCAACACGGTGCAACGTGCCTTATAGCAATGTGGTTGTGTTACATGAAAAAATACTTTATGAAAGCTAACACACATTAGATTTCTATCATCATGCCATGTTGTTAAAATGAAAGCTAACTGGAGCTAGATTTCCATCATGGTGTAATGGGCTAACACACATAAGCTTTCTCTTATAGTGCCATCTTCTTAGAATGGAAGCACTCCGACTAGATTTCCATAATGGTCTAATGTATTTGATAACAATGTGACTTTGTTAGATGGAAAACTATCTTATGAAAGCTAACAGACATTAGCTTTACTGATCGTGCAATGTTTTAAGAACGAAAGTTAACTCTAGCTAGATTTTCATCATGATGCATTGCGATTGATGACAATGTGGTTATGCTAGATGGAAAACTACATTATGAAAGCTAACACACATTAGATTTCACTCACCGTGCACTGATTAAGGATGAAAGCTAACTCCAGCTAGATTTCCATCACGGTGCAATGTGATCGATGACAATGTGGTTGTGTTAGATGAAAAACTACCTTATGAAAGCTAACACACTCATGTCAAAGATGCATGTCCATGGCCTACCTCCTACTGTTAGTAAAGTAAAGGACATGAGGTTTAATGGAGATATTATTTGTAAGAAAGCATGGTATAAGATACATAATATTCCTCAAAGCACCTTCTATACTTACCAACATAATTTCCAACAAGGACATGTCAAAGGAATTCATGGTCACACCAACAAATGCAAAGCACATGCACATACTGTGGAAACCATAGAAATATTGCACAAAATTGTAATGGATAATTCATATTTTTCATCGAACCAAACATGACAAGTTGAAGAAGATGGAGCGTCTACTCCTTTAAGATTGCTGCCATCAACGTACACCCAAAGTTTTTTGTTAGAAGAGATCAATGAGGCTCTTGAAGACCTCAATTTTCCATCAATATAAAAAACAACAATGAACAAGATTTGGAATACTCATTTTTTAGATGTGGCATTCTCAAAGAACACTAACTTCAGTAAACAAAGTGAATGTATCGTGTTGAAAGCACGGATGAAGACAACGACTACAAAGAGCTGGAAGAAAAGGAACAAGCTAGACTGAAGAAACATAACAAGATTGTTATGTGTGGAATATATTGCTACTATGCCCACAGAATTATGTCAGAGTGGTATCCAAAGGGATACTTGAGCATTATCCATGATAATATGGACAAAAAAAAGACTTCAATCCCAAGATTACATGTCAAATCAAAATCTGTTGCAGGAACAAACTTGGGTTTTCCGTTGACATGTATACTAACACATGGGCATGGAACATGAGGTTTTGGTCAATTCTCCCTACCACTTTTACACATGGGATCACAGTTTACCATTAAATCTCTTGCAAAGTGCTTGAGGGACCTTGAAGACCCACACCTTGATAAGTATGGTGGTTTGTTTTATGAGAGTGGAAGTTCAAGAAACCCACTTTCAAATGTATTACTTCAAATCTCTATTTACTCAAAATGTATAGTGTACAAGGATGCTTTCCTATCTTTAAATGGAATCTCAAAAAATCAAAATCTTGATTTTAAACCTTTTCCTCCACATTTGTTGTTACAGTTGGTCAATGCAGCTAGTGATAATAAGAATCGTTATGTTTTCGTGTTTCTATCACTATTAACTACAGTTGGTGTCCTCATCACTATTGAGGTTGGGTTCTTTTTTGTGGGGCACACCCATGAAGACATATATGGAACCTATGGAAGAATGTATTCCAACTTGAAAAGCAAAGATATATATTCTTTACCTGAGATGATGGATACATATCGCACAATAGAATAAAAAAGGGTGTTTCCACCTAAACTTATTGACAAATTGTATGACTTTAAAAGTTTTATTAATGGGTACATCAAGGAGGGGAAAAATGCAATAGTTGGACATCTTAATGTCTAGTACTTCCAATTTCTTGTACTCAATGATGTTCCAGTTATGAGGTATAAATAATCCATCATAGACATTGAGTAGTCATAACCAGTTGAGTTGTGGAATATATATGATGAAGCTCGACCTATATTGCCCACAGGGAAGCCATCTTTCTTACGTTCCAAAGACAATGTTGTTTATTTAAAAGAACTAAAGGAAGGAATGACATCATACATAAAAATGTGGAAAGAGACTATTGGCAATGAGAATTCACCAATTGTTACGGAGGAATGGAATAAAAACCTAGATGATTGGAAAACCGTTCTCGATGCATTAGATGGAATCTACTATGACCATACACCCTTGGATGAAACTGATTCTTCTTCTGATGATTTTTGGCCCAAGACGAGGCAAAATGTTAACGCTGATGGTAATTCACTCCATGCAATATCAAGTATTATGGATGGGGATTTTGATAATGTGACAGATGAACTGGTATATGTTGGACCCAAGTGCAACAAGCCAAAGCCAACATTCAATCCTAGAATTGATGTTGAGAAAGGAAAGATGTTGCTTGTTAGATCAGGAAATGAGGATGAAGGAGTGATGATTTGGATGGAAAAATACACCTTAGATATCTTCCAGGACGATGACAGCAAGACCCTTCATGTAAAGATTGATTGGTGGCATCCTAGCTCAGGGAAATACAAGGGAAAATTTTTAGAACAATATTGGGTACCAAATCCTGTTGACATAGAACTTGGATCTATTCCAATTAATACCATAGTTTGGGCATGGATGACAAAGAAAGAAGATTGCAGGAATACCAAGATAAATAAATGTGGTGTACAAGCTGTACTTGATCTGCTTGAGCGAATATAAGGAGATTAGGTGGAGGTGATTCATGAATGTAATTTTTCTTTTTGAATGACTTTTAGTATACATAAATAAACACTTTTCAATGTTTGTAGTATAATAAATACTCTTCAAGCTAATTTTTGAGGAATTTTATATTATTTACTGCATATATGAAAATTTCACTTCAAGTTCAATGTTAATTCATGTGATGATACTTTATGTGAATTAGATAAAACCATTCAAATTTTAGCTTTTCAATTTTTCTTTTAGATCAACACAACATCTCATTATATCAAATGTGCATAATTATATTCATTAATGCATGTACAAAACTATTACCTTCTTTATTATTAGCTTTTGCTCACTCTCTTCAATATCACTTTGAGCTTTTCATTTTGTTCCCCTGATGATTGGTGGAGTGCCCACTTGAAATGTAGGGATGTTTCAATACACACAATTTAATTCCATAAACTCTCTTTGTCATTATGATTAACTGTGGAAATCTTCATCCTTAAGCTGTACTTGATTTGCTTGAGAAAATATAAGGAGATTAGGTGGAGATGATTAATGAATGTTATTTTGCTTTTTGAATGACTAATTAATATACATGAAGAAAAAGGTGTCAATGTTTGTAGTATATCAAATATTCTCTTCAAGCTACCTTTTGAGGAATTTTATATTATTTGCTACATATATTAAAATTTTGGTTCAACTTCAATGTTAATTCATGTGATGATACTTTATGCGAATGCACCTTAAAATATCTTATAGACTGCTTTGTGAATATATGTAAGGCAGTTGCAATACGGTTTGAAGTGAGTTTTCCCTATTATTCGTTATTATAGTTAATATAAATTTAATTGTACTACTATGTTGCATTCAAATTCATAATTATATTTTCTCGTGTAGACTTTAAAGTGGTGCCAAATTTGTACTAGTATATTAACTTATACTCAGTAAATATAGTACTAACATTTTGAGTGTGCAGCTTTTATCAGTTTGTCATCATTGTGATTGATTTTTTGGATTAAACTATGTGAACATTTTTTAGACCAACGTTTTGAGTGGACACTCCACCCATGCTTGTTACAGGAACCATGAAAAACTCATTGTGGACTGAAAATATTTCACATAAATTAATCCAGAAAATCAATCATTAAGTAGTAACATCATGTTAGCTTTAATTCATGTTACACATTATCATCAAATACATTGCATCATAAAGACAATTTAATCCATGCGAGATTTAATGCTGATTGTAATGCACTGCATTTAATATAAGTATTATGGATGGAGATTTTGATAATGTGACAGATGAACTGGTATATGTTGGACCCAAGTGCAACAAGCTAAAGCCAAGATTCAATCCTATGATTGAAGTTGAGAAAGGAAATACATTGCTAATTAGATCATTAGCCGAGGATGAAGGAGAGATGACTTGGATGGAAAAAACCACCACATATATCTTCCTGAATGATGACAATGAGACGCTTCATGTAAAGGTTGATTGATGGAAGCCTAGTTCAGGGAAATACAAGGGAAAATTTTAGAACAATATTGGGTACCAAACCTTGATGACACATGACTTGGATCTATTTCAGGTAATACCATAGTTTGGGCATGGATGCAAAATAAAGAAGATTGCAGGTTTGGATCTGTTCTAGGTAATACCATAGTTTGGGCATGGATGCAAAAGAAAGAATATAGCAGGAAGACCATGATAAATAAATGTGGTGTACAAGTTGTAATTGATTTGCTTGAGTGAATATAAGGAGATTAGGTGGAGATGATTTATGAATGTAATTTTCTCTTTGAAGGAGTTATTAATATACAAGAAGAAAGACTTTTCAATGTTTGTTGTATATCAAATATTCTCTTCGAGCCTTTTTTTGAGGAATTTTATATTATTTATTAATATGAAAATTTTGGTTCAACTTCTATGTTAATTCAAGTGATGGTACTTTATGTGAATTAGATAACGCCATTCAATTTTTAACTTTCCAATTTGTTTTTTACATAAACTCAACATGTCACTATATCAAATGTGCATAATCATATTCAATAATGAATCTTAAAACATCTTCTAGACTTCCTCTGTGAATAAATGTAAGGCACTTGAAGTAAGGTTTGAAATGAAATTTCCCTATTATTTGTTATCATAACTGATATAAATTTAATTGTTCTACTCTGTTACATTCTAATTAATATTATATTTTCTATTGTAGACTTTAAAGTGGTGCGAACTTTGTACTAGTGCAATATCTTATACTCAACAAAGACAAAGTAGTAACATTTTCAGAGTGTAGGATTTCACATTTTGTCATCATTGTGAATGATTTTCTGGATTAAGTTGTTAGTGAGTTTTTCAAACGAACATTTCAAGTGGGCACTCCACGCATGATTGCCGAGGGAACAATGTAAAATTCATTATGGTTTGAAAAGCTTTCACATAGCTTAATATTGAAAATCAATAGCCAAGTACTAACATTTAATGTCAATACTACATAAGTTAATAATAGTCACACCACAATATTGATATGTTGTTAAATAACTTTATATTATGTAAAAAATTTCTTACACAAATTATTAATAATTCACTAGTCAAATATTGGTGACTTTTGTTTTAATACGTAAATATAAATATTAATGATAATCAAAGTATATCATTAAATACATTTATATGTAAAATTTCTCACATAAATTTGTTATTCATAAAATCAACATTCATTAACCTAGTTTTTAATACACCACCGCCACCAACAACAACAACAATAAATTATGTCTCAATTCTAATTCATAATTTATTTTAATCATTACTAAGATAAAACCTGTTTACTTTAAGTCATAAGATATTTTCTCTTGTCCACTATCAAGTGGTGCCAACTTCCAAAAATAAAACATCATACTCAAAAAAGACTTAGACTTACTATGGTAACTCAACCTAAACACATTAGTTAACATAATTTCAATTAAACGAAATTCCAAGATAATAATAGCAACAAACATTAATGATTAATGTCTTAAAATAACTTGAATAATAATATGTAAAAACATATTCTACACTCTATTTTTCGTGATATAATCATTGATCAACTTAACTTTTATTAGAAAATATAAATAAATTATATATCTATTCTAACGTATAATTGTTTTTTATCGTTAAAATAATAAACTTAGCATAGTAACACTTAATATATAAAAGTTTTTCTTGTCACTTTTAATGTTGCCAACCTTCTAATATATTACAACATGATACTCAACACATACACTATTACCTGCTATGCCGAGATTTAAAATTGTTATAGTAACAAACACATTTGTATTATGTCATTAAATAGTTTTTAAATGGGCCATTCTAAAACTGTGCCAACCTTCTACTAGTATAAGAACTCAACACCAAGAATGTACAAGTTACCATATCAAATTATAATTCAATTGCTTAATCATAGTAACATATACAATATTAATGTCATTACATAAACTTAATCAACTTACCATTTAATACCAACTATAGATAATATTAATAGAAATTATGTAAGGAAACAATGTCTAAGAATTTCATCATTTTGAAAGAATCAAAGTCTAAGACTTTCATCATTTTGATTTGTCACAGAGGATTAGAAATGTGTAATCTAGGTGTTAATATAGTCCCTCTCCCCTCATGTTGTAAAGGGTGCTAGCTCAATGGAAGAGCACCTGCATACAAGCAGGACGATGGTGGTTCGATTCCTCTGTGCCCTAACATAAATTAATAGATGATATAAAATATTAATGATAATATAAAAATGGTAAGATATCTATATTTTCAATATAAATATGCTCTTTGCAATTAAACACATTGTTCAAAACCTTCATAAATAAATAATGAACACTTAATAATTAGTTCAGTTGGTTTTTCGCCTTTCCTCTTGGATATGAAAAAAAATCAAAATGTACTGCACTAATGCTATTCTAATTCATAATTGATTTTTATTGTTAAAATAACTAATATTAATAAATAAGGGAGGCTTTACTAACATCAATATCATTAAATAAATTTATAGGTAATAAATTTCTCACTTTAATCTATTATTCATAAAGTAAACATTCATTAACTTAGTTTTTAATACACTACGACTACCAACAACAATAATAATAAATTATGTTGCTATTTTAATTCATAATTTACTTTAATTATTACAAGGGTAAAACTTAGACTTTAAAGTCATAAAATATTTTCTCATTTTTATTATAAGTGTTGCAAACTTCCAAAAATAAAACAACATACTCAACATAGACAAAAATAATTACTATCACAATGTTTATGATTGTTGTAGTAACACATACAATGTTGGTATTATGTCATAAAATAATTTAATCTACTTAACATCTAATACAAACTATAAATAATATTAATAGAAATTATGTAAGGATTCAAAGGCTATGACTTTCCTCATTTTGAAAGAACTCAATCTAGTGGAAGTTCTAAATTCTAGATCTAACCCATCTAGTTCTAATTGAGATGTAATATTTCCTCTAGTTCTAATTGAGATGTAATATTCCTTTTGAATGGTTGAATACTAAAGTTTTACTTGAAATTAAAAAAAAAATATTAATTGAGAAAATAGTTCATTGGATTAATTCTTCCAAATTTAATGGAATAGTTCTTTGAGTTGATTTTTCTATATTTAATAGAATATGTATTTAGAGATTTACAAAAAACACTCAATGTGGATGAAGTCCTTGTAATAGAATATTTCTAAATTTAATGAAATATGTGTTAAAGGAGATTCCATTGGATAACTTATAAGAACCATATGAAGTGAGGGTAGACTACCAGAGGAGCAGAAGAAACCATGGTGCGAAGAGATTCCACCAGAGAAGTGGAATAAACCGGTTTGGTGTGGGGAAGAAGCATTCGTTGAAACGAAAGAAACTGTGGGATTTAAGAAATCCAAACAGAGCAGACGAAGAGCCTAAAGGACACGAGTCTAAAACAATGCAGAAGGACACATGTGGAATTTGGGCTAGAGGAAGGGAGGACGAATTGTGGAGAGGTATCAACAATCACCCCATGGTTAAACATAGTTTTCATGGCCCACTCCAAGATCATAAAGAAACCTAGGCGTCAAGGAAAAGTAGAAGTAACCATGGTCGTTAAGCAAAAGAAAGCTCATAAAGCAAAAGAGCAACAAACAAGTCTACAATAGAAAGAGGAGTAGATATACTTTTCTCTCTTGCCCAGGTGCCACATACAAATGGAGGAGTGAAAGATAAATGTAAAATATTTGAAACCCTTCTAGAAAATTCCCTTAGGTAATCCCTTTAAGTTGTAGGATAGTTACTAATAAAATAAAATAAATCTTAGGTTGATTTATAATAGGGCATGAAAGGTCAAATGGTTAGTCCTCACACTAATTTTGATGTACGATCAAGGGTTTAAGACATACATGTATAGACATGTGCAAGGCATAAGAAATAAAATGCGAAGGAAGAATGATTCAAACAGGAAAATCCCGTGAGGAGAAGATAACCACATGCATGTTCAAGCCAAAAGAAAGACAAAAAAAGGCTAGTCCAGTTATGTAGTATCCATGAGGAAGCACCCCACAAACATTCTACAACCACTGTGTTGTACTTCAAGTTAAGGGAATAAACTTACAAAAGGAAGACAAGAGAATAGTTACAGGTTAGCAAAGGGATTTACTATATTCTTTCTCTCAAACTATGTATACATTTTTTTTGTCATCACTGTATAACAAGAAAATCCAAACTGATGATGTGATACGTTGGTACTTACATAAGTAAAAGTTATTTCCAACATTTATATATTTATGCATTAATTTATCTACTTCATACTTATGATTTAATTGTTTTACTTGAAACAACAAAGCTTAACACACTTCAAAATCAAGTAACATCACATAAGGAAGATTTTCTTTCTCAAAAAAGGATAATTACTTTAAGTGAATGCAGAAATAATAAATGGACATTGGATAAGTAATCATTAAAAGTAATTTAAGTACTACATATTCTAGTAAATGTGTGCTAAAAAAATAGAAGAAGAGCATAGACCTTTTATGTTAGTTGTTTTGTAGATGTAAACATATTTGTTTACATGTAATTCTATTTAATTTGGCAATAAGTATTTCTTAAGATATCATGAAAATAAATGTTTAAGAGACCTTCAAATGCCTCTCTTCCAACAATAGAAAGCTACTTAAGGGAATACATTTTATGTGTAAAAAGGTTAATGTCAAACCAACAAAGAAAAAATGAATGTTATGTTTGGTTGTCTCCTTTAGAAAAGTAGAAAACATGGACTACCTCTTTCTAAAACCAAGAAAAGAAAACTATAACCTATTTATGAAGAAAAAATTATGACTTTTTTTACTCCATTAGTAAAAGATTAATCGAGTTGGTTGATAGCTTCATAGAAGGGAACATGCAGTTTTTGCATGTGGATTTGTGCATTAATTTTTTTTACTTAATGATATAAAAAACAATATTTGAGGGTTCACAGACATAGAGAGTGATCATGAGATGGTCACATGGATTGTGTATGAATGGATTATCAATTTCAATGTAGGAAAGAGGCATGCTCATGAGGTGGTCAAATGCAATGTTGATCAATGGAGTATCGGAAGTGCTGAAGGGAGTGATGTGAACACTAGTGGAAAATGCAAGATTAGTGACCACGAGACCAAAAAGTTTGCTCACCACAATTTTTTTAAAGGGATACATCACCAAAATTGATAATTTTAAGTGAGCTAACTAAAAATGACCAAGATAAATGACCCATTTTGGTCACATGATAAAAACCAACTAAAAACGACCAAGATAAATGACTAAATTTGATCACGGGATATGTATACTACAAATGACCAAACAACAATTGGTTATTTATTTGGTCATTTTTAGTTGTGTCACTCCGGCAATGGAAAACATTACAAATTTGAGAATGAATTTGTACATTTTACTAAATTCTAACTTTGTAGATGGATTCAGAGACCCCCTTAAAGGGGGTCTCTGAATCCATCTACAGTGTTAGAATTTAGTAAACTTTACGCCACAAATGGTCTCGGCGCCACAAATTTTACCACTATGTAAAAAATAATTTTTTTACATTGAAAATGTTTTTGGCACACTAAATATGGTTTAGAAAAATAAAATAAAATAAAACAAAACAAAATAAACACAAAACAAAAATAAAATAAGAAAACACAAAACAAAAATAGAATAAGAAAATAAAAAACAAAACATAACAAAGTATTGATTTTCATTTTGAGTTGCATCTTGAGGTTGAAACCTAGAAGGAGAGGTACAACTGCAACACAGTATGGGGTTTGGATTTTTTTGTATCATTTTTATTATTTCCTCTTTGTCCTCATTCACGTGTAAAGAGGCCTCAAGAAACTGCACGATAGGTATGGGGTTTGGATTTTTTTAGTATAATTTTTATTATTTTATCATTTTCCTCATTCACGTGCAGAGATGACTCAAGAACCTTAGGTATGGGGTTTAAATTTTTTTGGTATCATTTTTGTTATTTTCTTCAAATTTCTTTATCCTTCATTTAGGTTTGGTTATTAGTCCCTACCACCATACTTGTCACCTGGTCAAAATGTGCATTGAATTTTAATTAGTTTGTTTGTTCTTTTAAAAGGTTTTCTATAGTTTTAAATAATAATCTATTTGTAAAGTTAAAAAAAAAATTTGAATATTTGAAAATTTATAATTCTATTTTTTCATTGATTGACAATACTAATGATGGGACATATTTCCATCCCTTCCAAACCTTAATTGTGAGATTAATAAGTAATTTTAAATAATTTTAAAATAAAATAAATATATAAATTAACACCCTTACACGTGTTGTTATTTTTCATTTTGTGTACTCTTTGATGCACTAATAGAGGGATGGGCAGCAGCCCTCAAGGCCAACACCAAAAATGAAACTGAGGGAAAGTGTTTTGTATATGCATTAAGAGAGGTAAACTGGATCAACAGTGTTCTGTATATGCATCAAGAGCGGTAAACTAGATCAGCAGTTCCATAACCATGACTATTGGAGTTGGATTTGGAATTGGGTGTAAAGGTTTTTCATGGTGTTAGCTGGGTTATTTTTGGGGCACAACTAGTCTGCAATTTTTATTCTCTCATCATTTTGAAGTGTTTCAATTGTTCAATTTGGCACTTGATTGCACCGGATTTGGCTTCCTCTCTTTTTCGGAATGACACAAAACCTAGGGTTCTTTATTGAACATATTATGAATGCCAATAGGACATTATCTAGCCATGGGAAGGGTTCAATTCGTGTTTTGAAGGTATCTAAATTCTCTGTTCTTGTAGAAATTCACATCTAGCCTTATTGGATTCATTGAAGGTCATAGTTGGCCCTGGCGATGCAACGCATAGGCATGAGCTATTAGGAATCCACGACACCATGCGAGAGGAAAATGTGGAGGAGGAGGTAATGGGTTAATGCATGGCTAGATCAAATTGAGCATAAGAAGGAATACATTCTATACACTAATTCGGTAGAAAAAATTGATCGTCGAAGAGAAATATTTATGGTTTTCTGCTTCGGCATGTCAAGTTTGTTGCTTCTACTCTGGTTAACCGTGACTGTGGTTTTTAAGCATGAGATATGCTTCTATATTAAATTTCTTATTGACATTTTTTTGCAAATTTATTAGTTCTGCAATGTTGTTCCACCCCTATGGGTCGAACCAATTCCACCTGTAGTTCCACCGAGATTTGAGGTTGGATATACAACTTACATGTCATCATTTGCATATGTGTGATCATTGGTTTAGCTAGTTGGTGCCAATCTGTAGTTTCTTGAGTAATTGGTGGAGTCTAAAAATGTTTAACCATGCTTGAAGGTTCTCAGGGGATTCACAGAAATAAACATTTTTTGTCATTTGTCATTTCTTAGCATCAATTCCATTTGGAGGTTGGGGGAAAATAAGGAAATTCCACTCTATTCAACTCCTCATGATCACTAGTTGCATGCCTTTCTATGCTGATATTGACAGAGTGAAGGGAACTTTGTAGGGTTTTCCTGTGGCCAATCACTTAACATGTGCTTTAGGTGCTCCACCTCCCAAGGCTGAACTTGATGATCCTTAAATTGTCCTTTGGTCGAACTTGGATTTTGACTGTCAAATTGCACATAAATATTTATGCAATCATTCCAAGATCTTTTTACTCTAAAGTTTGCAACTTAAAAAATTGTTTAAAATCTTGGTGTGTAATAGGGGAATTTAATATTATTTTTTCATAGAAGTGAATATTGCATCGGCCTTTTGTATTCCATCCATATGTGAAGTTATGGTTACTGCAAACCTTATATATTTAAATAGATTACTTCATATGTTTTTACAAGATGAAATTCCCATAAAAACCTCAGCATAGATAGTCTTTAATAACTATACGAAAACGCGTGCATCCTAGTTAATTTTTCTTGACTTATCCTAACACCATCACTTCATAGAATAGATTGTAGAACATAGAGTAACACAAACAAAACCTGTAATTTAAGTAAAAATGGTAGAGTTTCCTTTAGAAACACTTTTCTTGATGAATGCCAGAAAAAGAATTGGGATGCAGTAATCTGATTCAGAACAATGTTACCAAATATGGTTTTGTAAATTCACTCCTAGACATTTATCCAAAAGTGAGAAAACACACATATTCATGAGATCATGACCGAAGAGAATATTATCTGCTTTTACTTTTAAAATAATTTCAGTGTAATCACCATGTCATCAAAACATGAATAAACCAGAAACCAAAATCCAAACACTTGTTCCCATAAAACATTACTGGTTTGGTCCTAATTGAAAGGTTACTTTATTGGGTTTATTGAGGCCTTACTGGAAAGAACCTTACTACCCGAAAGGAACCTACATAGTACATAGATTTTGTGTAAGGCCTTGAGGATACGGTGTAAATTCATGCTAGGTTATGGATATTTTGATAAGAAATAGCACTAAATCTCATTTTTTCACCATCCATCATGCAAAAGTAGATTGAATTATTGCTCAACTATTTATTTTTATCATCCAAACCCCTAGGATAGCTCAAAGTTTCTAAGCAATTGTATATTCCCACCCAACGAACCCTAGAATAATGAAGGGTTGATCCTTTGTTGGTTCATGCACCAAAATATTTTCTAATATAGAAGCTGGCATTCGGGAGAAGGTCCCAGGGTTAATGTGATAGCATCCTGCCACACTCCAGTACTAACATCACTGATGGTTTCAATGTTATTCTATGTGTTAACTTGTTCCTTGAAATTTTTATATATGGGATGTTTCATTCTATCTTACTAACATGGCATATCCATATGTTAGTGTTTGGTTTCACATTAATACCCCCCTTGCCCCTTCCTGCACTAGTCACCCCAACCAACTAGCCAGTAATGTCCTAATCAACTCTTCCAATTCTATGTTTAGGTAAGGCCCCTAATTTGTTTACCTGTTAAAGATATCTTGCAATGTCAGTTCTTAACTGATTAAATTTTTTATATAATGCACTATTTAAGTTCTATAAATATATTCCAACAAAACAAGATGACTCCTAAATTTTTTTATAGGCATGTAATCCATGCCTGTTGTTTTATGCCATTAAAAAAACGGTGTTTGATTGTCAGCTTTGCTTTGTCAAATTGAATATTTTCATGTTCTAATAGATTTGGTATTGTTGTTGTCAGGGATGGACCCTTTTTGAGATTTTCAGATATGCACTCATGCATAATTGGATTGCTTATGAAGAGACCTTGAAACCAAACTCTGTTTTGGAAAAAATGGTGATAAGAAGGGTTGTCTATTCCTTGGGAGATTCGATTTCTCAAGTAACACATTTGAAATATAAGTGCATATTCAGTGACAAGAAGAAATTAATTATGCAATTGGTGCATTCTTTATATCAAACCGATTCCATTGTAGACATACATATTGCAAACTAATATTACTATCATGGATTGGTGGTGCTATGAAGGAAAGCAACTTTTCGAATTCAATAGAATCTGGGTGTTCAGATATGTCCGTGTTGGGTTTTCCCTTCATGGTTCTTTGTCACATTATTATTACCATCTTTGTGAGGTAATACCTACTTCCATTTTTTGACATTCTCACCATATGGAACTTGTTTTAATTTGAATCCTTTTTTTGGTCCCTTACAAATAGGTGTACAACCATTTATGGTTATATATGTTATTTTTCCTTTCTAGGGTTGGTGGGTAGTACTTGAAAAGGTGGGACTTGACCAAACTGTATGGACTTGACTCTGTAAGAGTAATTATTTTACAATATTGGGTTTGCTGTGATTTGAGTCACGAGCCAATATTTTTGGTGAATTGAAAGCTAACTTTTGGCCAGTTTCAATGGTAAGAGATGAAATTTTTCCTTAAGTACAAGTGGGAGATATGGTCTAGTACTATTTCCTATGAAGCATATTACGCTCTTTGGCATGATTCTTGAAGGTTTATAATAGATATTACTATTATTTTCACACCATTGTTCTTTCTTGTCTAGGAAGGTTAATACATTGTCACACATTTTGTGTCATTTGTTAAGGTGGAGCTGGAAATGCTTTGTTTGTTTCACAAGTAGGTTCGAATTCTAGCTGTTTGCACACTTAAAAACACCTAGAGGTGTCCTTACCGGTAGAAATTATGTCATGAAAATATAAATGTTGTAAAATAATGTAATTAAAAGAGTGTTTTTTAGAGTAGTAACACATAGGCCATTGAATACTATTATTGAAAAGAAAATCCTTGGAGGTAGTTAAGTTGATAAAAAATCTGCTATGAAAACTATAGATGCTAGTAGAAGGATGTAATTGACAGAATACTTTTTAGCATAGTAATATATACAGGTGGAAGTGAGTGTTTGCTAAAGACGCATGCCACAAGTCAAACTATGGAGGAAGGGAAGGCAATATATGTGTCCCTCTCAACTCTTGGTGATGTGATTAGTGCATTATAGGAAAAAAACTCACATTCCTTAGAGGTAAATTCTCTTGATTTTTGGTAAATTATCTTCAGTAAGTAAAGGTGATTTCTCTTGATTTTTGAGGCAAATACACCCAAGGACAATGATAAGAAGGATAATAAAAATTATTCTAAGCAATATACTATCAATAAATTCCAATGCTTTAAAGAGTGTAATACAACCAAAGAAAGTGGATTTCCCATACATAAGGAGGTAATTGATGCATATTCCCAAGAGTTCACCATTGCTGAGTACAAGTTATTTTAAAAATGCAGTACACCCAAGAATAGATCAACACATTCACCAATTCCAAGTTGTAAACCTTGTGCATGTTCGAATGGACCTTTTAAATAAAAATTACATATTTCATATTAGAAGATAGAGTTATGTTTTGTTGGCTTGTAAATAAGTTGGAAGGGATAGAGATTCCTTGCATGAGAAGTAAATTCTTCTTCTATACTAGTCCCACATATGACACATTTATAATAAAATTATATGGTTTGAATAAATACCCATGTTGTGTTGATCTACTCTTCCATGTGTTTCTTGCTCGGATTGTAGCCCGTGAATTATTATTCATGATTCAAGTCAACCTCAAATGTCTAGATTTTTGTAGTCAATCTCAAATTAGTAATCACATGTACATGTTCTCAACCTCAAGGAATTATGAAAACCATTAGAAAAACCAGATTTATAGGTTTGGTTTTGTGGACGCCTATGTGGATTTTAACTTGGAAAACTTAAGAATAATCTCCATATGGAAGTGGTTGTTGTGGACGTCAAAACAAGCTCCTATCATGATGATGTTATGAAAAGAAAAGACATTTCCATTTAGAACTAACGTCACAACCTTTTGTAGATTGAGCCAATTCCAAGTGAAAATTTTCCACGTGGGTTTGATTTAAGTGCATGTCACACTGTGTGAGTGTACTATCCATGGCTTTTTTCTACATTTACAACTTATATTTTTCCTTATTTTTTATTATTCGAGGATCTACTTATGCATTGCATACCAGGTATTATGACCATTTTTTTGTGTTTTGTGCAAAATTTTAGTATTTACTATGCAAATGGGAAATTTAACTGAAAAGTTCTTTATTTTATTGATGTTTGCTTTTGTTTTTTATAAGTATGATATTAAAAAAACTGGTGTCTCTATATAACTATTGATTCTCATTGTTTGTTGTTGCTTGTTCATGTATCCAATCAAATTACTGCCACTAATGTGGATATGTGGGTAACATACATGTAATTGTCACATAAAGCCTTATTGCAGCTCTAGGTGTTTACTAGTATTGGCCCACTAGAGGGATGCAAG
>LPNX010461662.1:32102-37102 GCA_001517045.1 Pseudotsuga menziesii
GTTAGATAATTTTTAATGCTTTGTTAATCCGAGGTCCTTATTAAATTTTGAAAATAAGCTAACCATTTGATTTCCTTATTTGTAGTAATCCTATGTGTTTGTGAACTACTTTGACTAGCTGTAAACTCCATTTCAAGCCTTAATGGAAGACAGATGTAAGGCTCATTTTTCACTACAGAAGTTTATTCTCTTCATTTTATCCTTGTTTACTAATTTTGTTATTACTACATAAGTAGAAGTGGCCGATCAATCTTGTACGACTATGCAAATTTAATCAGCCAAGTTAATTGGGCTTATGCTTGTGTACAAAGAGAAGACACATCAAGTTAAAAGTTTTGTCAATGTTTTCTTGATTATTTTCTTTAATTCAAGTAATCAAGATTTGTGGTATGCCATTTTATGTAATTTTAGGGCCACTATTAATTATGTAGTTGGTGCAATCTTGTTGATGCCATTCATCTCCATTATTGAAATTTGATAGTAATGTTGTCTACCTGAATTTTCTCGAAGTTTGCAACATAAATGTTTTTTTTTTCAGGTCACTACAACATTTTTGTTTGTGATCTCAGCCCAAAGGTCAAACATGTCTCTCAAATATTTGTTTTTGGAAGAAAGTACCAAGAGAGAATTACAAATGTATTGAAGCATTTCATGCATCTACTTTTGAATAAATGAATTATTGGCATTTTTTATAGTGGAAAGTTTTCATGCTATTTGCATGGCTATGCTTTGGTAAACAACTTGATAAAGTTCATTGTTTCGAACATCTTGATAATAATTGAGCTTAGATATATAATTGGTTGCATGTTTCACTGTATATAGTTGAAATCAATCTAATTGCTCGTATATTTATGGGATGATGCCTTGTTGGCCTTTCAAATAGAATTTGATTTGTTTGAAAATGAGGATCGGGATTTCCTCATAAATGTTATAAATCAACTTCCTAAACCCAAGCATCAAGTCACCAGAGGTGCAGCTACTAGATAATATTCAGGGGTACAGGGTGATGTTTCTAATAGTGGCAACACTGCTTTGGCTCAAACAACTGTTGTAATGGATACCTTTGACGATGTCCAAATGACAGATGGTGTCATTGTTCCCAATGGAGCTGATATTGAATTGGATGCAATAGAAATAATGTATGCGGAAAGAATAGCGAATATTAAATGAATTTTATCTGGTGAAACAACTATACATCTTATATTACAGTTTTTGTACAGTCACAACAGGTCCAAGGGGTGAAGATCAAAGCATTCAACTACAAGTTGAGAAAATGATAGAGTATCTAGAATCTATTAATATAATTGAAGTACGAAGAGGAGCTGCAGCAGAGTCACGTCTCCTTGCCAAGTATAACATGGAAAAATAAATCATAATTGAAATTGTGGAGTTATTAGGCCTTTGATAGCACTGCTACATTCTTTTGACTTGAAGTCCCAATAAAATGTTGTTACTTCTTTATTGAACTTATCTATCAATAAAAACAACAAGAATGAAATTGTTGTTGTTGGGGCTGTTGATCCACTGATATATGTACTCAAGACAGTAAATCATGAAGCAAGAGAGAATGCTTCCACAACATTATTTAGTCTTTCAGTCATGGAAGAAAATAAAATGAGTATTGGTCAATCTGGTGTTATTCAACCTTTGGTGGATCTTCTTAGGGATGGCACTCCTCAAGGAAATAAGGATGATGACACTGCTCTATTTAATATGTCTATCTATCATGACAACAAGGCTCACATAGTGATGGCCGGAGCCGTAAAATCTCTTGTTGAGCCGATGGACCCTACAGCTAGAATGGTAGATAAGGTTGTTGCTATATTGTCCAATCTTTCAACCATTCCTGAAGGTCGATATGAAATTGTTGAGGAGGGGGACATTCCTTCTTTGGTTGAGGTAGTGGGAATTGCCGCTTTGCTACAACTTTGTACAAATAGCATTAGGTTTCGTGCTATAATTTTGTAATAAGGTGCTATCCCACCATTGGTTGCATTATCAGAATTGGTACTCCATGGGCTAGAGAGAAGGTGATAATCCTAATGCTAGATTAGAATTTCCTATTTTGAATATGAACTTGGTTATTGTTGTTAGCTATTGAACATTATAAATAATTTTCTTCATTGTTTTTCTACTTTACAGTTCATTGTTTTTCTACTTTACAAGTGAGATTTTTTTATTGGATTTTGCAGGAGTGAACTTAACTAAGCGGGCCATTGAGTATGAAGATCCTACTGATGAGACTTTTAAGCTGCTAAGTATGGGTTAATTGAAGCTGTCGTGGGATCTAAGTATAGCTTAGCAGCCAAGTACAAGTTGGATGGTTTAACCATTGTAATATTTTGAAAATCCATTGATGTACTAGATGATTTTCATGTAAAGTTATATGGAGACAGTTTTTGAGAAAACGCATATTTATTGTAATACTTGACATTTCATATAATATAATTTGTGCATTTTAAAACTTATATGGTTGTACTTTATATTATTTATAAGTGTTGTCATTAACTAATTAATGTGACATTGCGTAATTCACATGTGTATTAGATGATGATATATAATGTATGATTATGTTTTTAATTAAACATAATATCGTATTAAAAATTTATATTGATTAATAATGGACACGATTAAAACTACTAAAATATAATAACCACACATAAAATGACTAAAAATGACTAAATTAGTGACCAATAAATAAGATCTCGACTAAAACTGACTAAATTAGTGACCACATGAACATCAAATATCTTGAATCCCATAAACATACAGAATACCAATTCAAATACCAACATACATAAATTTAACAGTTTAAAACATGTATTTACTCTTAAAAATCACACAAACTACATCATAGCAATTGCTAAGAGTCATTAAAAACAAAAAGAAACTTTATATCATAGCTAAATAAACTTCCTAAAAGTCCTACTCATTTCTCTTAGCTTTAGTCGGATTTCATCCAATGAGTAACATCGAATCATACATAGACCTCTATATGTATTTAGCTTTACAATGTTGCTTTGGCGATCTCCTAATAGGCCTGCAATATACAAACAAAATTAGCAAAAAAGGATCTTGATATTAAATATTTCAAAATCTAAGGGATGACATCTAGTGAATGAGTAAAATCCACTTACATACTGCAAATATTCCAGCATATTTTCATTCACCAAAACCTGCTTATCATTATCATAGGCCTTGATTAATCACTCATAAACGACATATCTGGTAAGCTGGTGATCTTGAATCCTATTATCCAGAATCTCAAGGCTCTTGCAACACACACTCTCAACTTTCATGAAAAACTCTCTTGACTATAGAGCAATATAACACGATTCCAAAACAAGGGAAACTACCATGCAAACATCTGAAGAAGAATGCACATGATCTGCAAATTGTAACCATAGAATCAATACAGATACCATAGCATAAAAAATTGTGTCTGGTGATGCACTATTATCAAAACCTAGTGGATTACAATATTCCCTACTTGCAGGGAATAATAAGATAAATCTAATGCATATAAACTACATAGCATTCATTCAATAACACTAAAGCTAGCATTCTCTCTCTATATATATAATAACACTAAAACCAGTGCTTTTATTGTATGGACATATATATAAACATATTTTATAAATTACAATAAAAAGAAGATAAGCAAATCTCAATTTATTAAGTTTTCTAATGAGATTCAATGATGAATTAGATCTTCCTCCAATGTCATGTGCTATTTATTGGACTATCCTTGCACAACTACAATAAACATCATTCAAGCGTCAGGGAGCCCGACCAATCGAGCAGCCTTAGTGCTAAGACAAAATTCATTTGTGCAAAATAAATCCCATGGTTCTGTCCATTTTGTATGCAGTCCATTTCAAGGTTTCAGGTTGGGATACACGGCCAAGTCAAACTCTGTCAGTGATACAAAAACCAAATTGCAAGTGTCAATACTTTAATGTTTTCTTTTCTTTATCATATAAATAATCGATGAATTTCCAGGTTTTTTTATACTGATATGTGTCCTCACCCATGGTGCAGTGCGCCCTTCCCAAAAATAAGCGAATAATAAAAATACAGATATTATAGAGGATAAACAGTAATCAAACAATTAGCGGAGTTGCGTCCCTCTCTCACAATCAATACAATCATTTTATCAATACAAAAAGAAGACATTTTAATTACACAGAGGGCTGAGCATTTCAAAAGAACATCCACCTCTTTCCAGCAGAGGTACTAAGAGATTAGGGTTGTCCTTCAGGCCATCTTTTTGCAAAAGAACATAACTAAAGAACATGGGAAGTAAGATGAGATTACAATGATTCTGGAAACCTCTCGTATTAAGGGAAATGGTTAAATATTATGAGAAATAATTTGTTTTATAATCCATATCAAGAAATAAATAAACATTTCCTTAAATGTTACATGATCTACAACCAAGTATATCTATATAAAATTTTGAATTCATTCTCAAGCAACTCAATTTCAGAATTTTATATTGCATTTGAACAACTGAAACTTACTTCTCAATCGTTAGAATTCCAAAGGATGAGCACTTATTTGAAATGGTCGTAGCTATTGAATCCACTATAATAATAATTCTTAATATTTCTAATCCAAAATGATCCATCGTTTTCCTTGCTATCATACCCTAGGGTACTCCTCTTCCCTCACACTCTTATCCATACTCTACTAGCTAATGAATTATGATAAGAGACTCAATAATGAGGGAAATCATATTACTAGTTGCATCATATTGAACCACATTTCAATCATTCATCTTCATAGGATTCAGAGCCCAAGCTATCTCCAAAACTCTATAGAAAAGAAAAAAAATGTGAGTGTGATGCTCATTTTCTTTCTTAATAATCACTCCCCTCATTCTCAATCTCCTGCTTTCTTTCTTTTTTTTCCTTTTCTTTGTGTTTTATTATTATTATTATATGCTTTAGTTTTTTTTTCCAAATTTTGTTGTTGTTCTTTTTTAAATCTCACCCAAC
>LPNX010461662.1:42102-85236 GCA_001517045.1 Pseudotsuga menziesii
GTGATAGAATCCATTGTATGTATTTCAACAAGGATATGAATTTTGAGCATAGTATCTCTCTCTCTCTCTCTCTCATAGACACACAAAATCTCTCTCTCTCTCTCTCACACACAAATAACATGTCATCCTAACTCGCTCTCTCTCTCTCAATCTCTCTCTCCCTCTCACCTTCCCCCCCTTTCTCTAACTATCCTCTACCATTTCACTCTCTATAATTATTTGGTAAAACTTTTGTCTATGTAGTTCATAAAAACCTACTCATGACACCCATATCCCATTTAATTACCTACAAATAACTTGTAGAAGGGGCTCATGTGTTGGTTGAAGGACTTGTTGATGACTCATACACATTAGAACGTTCAACAATATCATGATGTCTTACACATTAGAGTAGTAACGATATAAATTTTAGAGGTTTACTGGCACACCATCTATCTGTTATTGACCAAGGGATTGAGGTCATGTATTATTGACAATGGTGTTATTGACCATGGTGACCATTTTCGCTACTATCGTGACCATGGTTTCCACTGGCACTATTATCGCATTAGGGCTTGAGTCCATGTTTTATTGACCATGGTCGCCACTAAACCTTTGCTACACCTTGACACCCATCCTTATTAAGTGTCGAAGGCCTCCCTTACACTCCACTAGCCATAGGTAAGGAGCCTAAGACCTCATAATGGAACCCATGGGACTAAGAATAAAGTAGTGGTGAAGACTATATTGTAAAAATAACGTACATGTGTGAATACCAAGACATTGTTGAAGAACATTAGTTACTAATTGGGATAAAATTTAGTGAGTTAATGTTGTAAATGTTAGGTAGTATCACTCACACGTGTTTATGTGTGTACGCATAGACATGTGTGCACGCTCCTATTGCTAGTTAAAAAACTAGATATATTCCTTCCCGGGTTTGCTACCAATTTTCATGGGTTTTCTACTACTGTCCACACATTTTGTGCTCCTGAACTTTGCAATTTGGCTCACACTCAATCATCAATTGGACACTCTTTGATCTATTGGATAGAAGATCACTCTTGGAATCTAACAAACATCTTCAGTGGTCTTGGAAGTTAGTGGATACATTCAAACTACAAGTTTTCATTATAAGAAGAGATCATTTTGAATAGGTATCGTAAATTCTAAATAATTGTTTTCATTCACAATATTTGAGATCATTTCATCGATTTATGTTTTATCATATGCCTACAACAATATCTCTCTCATAGACAACAATTAATTTCACAAGAATAATTCCCAACTTCACATCAAAACAAGTCTCATATTCTCCATACAAGATGAAGTATGCAATGTTAACTAATAATGATTTGCACATGTATATTTTTTGATTTCACACAATGATGGCATAGATGAAGTTATCTATTGAGACTCTTCAATTTGAAAAAACAACTTTGAAGCAATCACGGGATAGGGTCCATATTGAATAGTTCACCAAGTTGTCCATATTCTCTATATAAGATGAAGTATGCAATGTAGACCAATAATAATTTTCACATGAATATATTTTGATTTCCCATAAGGATGGCATATATGAGGTTCTCTCTTGAGACTCTTAAATTTGTATAAAAACCTTGGAATAAATCATGGGAGAGGGTCCATATTGAATAGTCCACCAACTTGTCCATTCTCTCCTCTTCATGCTACATTTATCATAACATAGCTTTGATCTTGACCGGGATGCCTCTACCTCAATGATTTCTCCTTCCTTTGGGGGTTTTGCAACCTCCTCATTGTGTAATCAGTCATTTTTTTCTCTTTAGTTAGTGTAACTTAATGAGTGTAATTTATTCAATTTATTCCCAAGACATCCAAAAACCAACTTATGTATTCCCTCACAACTAATGTGGCATATTACATGTAATGTCATCTCGTCCGAAGGTGTTGGAAATGAAGAATATTTCACTCATATTCTTGTGAATTCCACTACTTTTTCAACACAAAGGAATTCAAAATCCTATCGATGTAGTACCTACAAAATTGACTCTCTTTACTTGACTCAAAGAGAGTATAGAAATGAAAATTTAGTTCGAACATAAAGAGAAACCTTTAATTAGCGTTTATGCATCAATGCCAATAATTACCATATTAGCATATCTGTAATTTAGTTAATTATGTTGGAACACATCATGTTTCTTGTATAATGGAACTAATACCTTATTTGTTGCTTCTAATATAGTTGTAGACCTCATATGTTTTATAAAGAAACTTTTGGATATGGGAAACTCACGTAACAAAGTAAGAAAAACTAGAAGGAATATTCCCATTCAAAAGGAAAATTAGGTAAGAGAAAAGGACATGTTTGAAGTGGACAGAGTGAGACATGGTCCAGACATTTCCACTGATACTATGATCGATCCTAACAAAATCGATGACAGAACAATGTCTAGTTCAGAACCATAGGTTAAGTGGTTGCATCCAACTGACCCAACTCAAATTCCAACATCAACATAATCTCCAACCAACATTCCATCAACAAGCCATGCTGAAGCTCTTGAAGACATAGGTATATTAAGAGACACTGAGTTTCAAGTGTTGGACGTAGGAGAAATCATTAATTTGCAATGTCTCCAAGAAGACCACAACCATGTAGAGCACACTCCTAATATGCACCAACATGTAAATGAAGCACCACAACAAAGAAGCTCTGTGATTCGTAGCTCATGTCCACCTTCCCCACCTCGATTGTATAGTGCAAGAAAAAGGAATCTTAGACATATCCACGTCAATGAAATTTGTTTGTTAGGATTTGAAGGTAAGTTTCCCAAATGCACTATTGATTGGAAATGTAGCAAATTAATGAAGGAATATTTTGAATCCAAAGGCGATGTAGGTAAATGCCAATTATTACTATGTTTGTTAAAGTCAAATTGTTTAGTTGTTGTTAGGAGAATTCTGGGCATAAAGATGGTTAGAAGTTCAAAGGCTAACTATCATATTGTTAGAAATATCCAATATGGTTTTAATGCGATTGGGAAGATGTCTCGTACTAAAGATCTTTGTGCAGCTCATCGTGTGTTATCAAAATTAGTTGTAAGCAAGTCCACAAGGCAACGTCGCCTCCTGTCACACACTTCTCACATACTTAAATTAAATAGAAAAACTATTAATAAGTACTATGTTATAAGAGAAAATATTGAGACTCCAGGTGGATAGGATTGTTGGGATTTTGTCGGTAGGTTTCCTCATAGAGATATGAAGCTAATTGATGTTGTTAAGGAATTAGTACAAAATTTCTGGAATGATTATACCAGACCTTCATCTAACCAAAGAGATGTGCTAAAGCTGAGAAAAGGTTCTACTGAATGTGAACCCCATGTCAAACACTTTCTTGAAATGACATAGACTAAACACTATGAGAGATTCAGGAATGAGAACACACAATTGAACCTGAGCCAAAGGTCCTTTGAGAAATGTAAACCATGGTACATTAGAGGAACACATGTTGTTGTAGATACCATGTAGAATATGAATATTTTAATGACAATTATAAAAATATTGTAACACCTCAATTTTGACCTCGTTTGCATTTAATGAAATGATGTAAATAATCATGGCGTGGAGCTAGGAAAAATCCCCACCATTGATTTAGTGTTATGCTTTGGCAATTAAGGTTGGGCTGGTGATATTTAATGCCAGCTGAACATTAAAAGTTGGGCAGTATGTTAAAATTGAAATATTAATTAAAAACCTATAGCCAGCTATGTGAACACAACTAAATGAGACGGGGGCATGATTTTACTAAGGATAAAGGAGTGGGGGATTGGAAGAGTGGGGAAGAAATTCGAAATGGGAAGAGCACCATTTTTGGAAAAACATTTTTTTTTTAAACTTTGAAAACACAAAACATCTGCCTTTCCCTCACACATGGACATTTCATCTTCCCCTCACGATTTTGACTGGGGTTAACAATTTGGGGATCCCAATATTCATTCATGCAAAAGGCAAAACCACTATGTGTCTGAACTCTGGATGATTCTCTCCAGTTATGCGAATCTGTTTTCTTTCACGATTTTAGTTTTTTTGTTCAACTTTGATCTCTTTCATGCTTTTCTCTAGTCTTCCAGTCGTTTTCCTGAATAGGAATTCCCTGAATACGATTTGGTGTTTTTTAATGAATTGACCAACAATGTTTTTTGTTTTGGTATTTTGCAGCAGTCAGTCTGTCACTGGAAATGCTCAAAAATTCATAAATTACTGTGTGCATGTGTAATCATTGTCCTTTGTCATGCTTTGTTGATCCCGGACTGAGATCATTGTGTGTGCATCCTCGTGTGGAATCTAAATTGATAAACCCAACTGGAAGGATGGCTTGGCTAGTAGCCTGATAAACCCATATGTCATCTTGGTTGTGTCTCATGTGTTTTGGATAAAGTGTAACCCACTCCCTGTGTGAGTCTGGTAAATCCAACTTTGTTGGCTAGATTGAGTCTTAATGTATCCTTGGATATGGGGAAAATATGCTAGTGCTCCTTATTCCTTGGGGAAATCATGCCCAGCTCGGGGGTGGAATTGTTGCTGAGAGATTAAAGAGCACCTTGACTTATTGTTGGGAGGAACATTGCAGCGACATAGATGGTTGCAAGACAAGCTTCTTTCAAAGATAAGTAATACCTTATATTTTATTTTCGAGACTGTATATTGTTATGAAATTATATGAACATGTTAAATGCTTGAATAGAATGTATTGGATTAGTGTATTTGCTTCCATTGTATATTGCATTATGCATCTGTTTTATACATATGAATGTTTTATTTCAAGGCAATTTTTTATATATATTATGTTCATGTGTCTTAGACTTCCTGAGTTGATAATGCTAGATGCGTCCTCTCCATCGAGTAGAGGGGTGGGGACATGATAGTGTGGTATCAGAGCCTAAGATTGATGTATTGGGCCTCAATGGGCCAATATGAACAGCTGAAAGAGTTAGGATCAACCTCTGTGCTCAGCAGAAGGAAAAAGACGACATACATAAAAATTTCTAAATTTTTTCTAAGTGTTGAATATTCTCATGTGGCGGTTGAGATCACACAATATTTGTTGGGTTCCAAGAAGCGAGCCGTAGTGGTGTCTGTGTTTACTGAAGGGATCTACGGCAGTGGATGAATTCCCAAGAGACGATCCAATAACATCAATGCTTTCGCAATGACATGCAGTTCAACAAGGTTTCCGTCAGGAGAAAGTTTGGTTTTTCTCCAACCTGGAGATAGCTTTGGAAAGATCATTGTCGGAAGGTAGATCCCCTCAATGGGCCATGAAGAACGAACTTATCTGTCCAGCTAACAACATCCATAGTATAAATTTTTCTAAGTGTTGGAAGAGAAATCTCCCTTGTCAGTTGTGATGATTGAAGATGAGCTGATATGTCAGCTGGATTAGATAAAAGCAAGCTGAAACGATGGCCGCGTGGACAAGATGGAGCCGACAAGAAGGAAAATTTTTTATAAGTGTGAAAATTCTTCCATGTTAGGTGAGAAGAGCTGATGGACGATGGGTGGAAGCCGAGAACCGAGCCACAACGACAGGTGGAATTCAAGCTTTGAGTCGCAACAGCGGGAGAAAGTCGGGCTTCAAGAAGCAATGGCAAGCAGAAGTTGGGCTTCGAGACGCAAAACCAGGTGGAAGCTGGGCCCGGAGCCACAACAATAGGTGAATGCCGATAGTGTTTCTATTGAATATAAAAGACGAAGGAAGAAAGAAAATTCATCTAAGTGTTGGCTTAGCGGTGGGCGGAAAAAGAAGAAGGAGTCGACGACGATGGAAGAAACTTGAAGATCGAGCTGACGACGGTGGAGGAAACTTGAAGATCAAGCCGATGTGCGGTGAAAGAAATTTTAAAATTGAGCTAATGTGTGGCGGAAGAAATTTGAAGATCGAGCCGATGTGTAGCAAAAGAAATTTTAAGATCGAGTTGATGTGCGATGGGATAAATTTGAAGATCAAACTGATGTGCGGCAGCAGAGTGTTGAAGATCAAGTCGATGTGCGATGGCAGAAAGAAGAAGATGGAGCTGATGAGAAGTGGTGGATGGAAGATGAAGATGGAGTCGCTACGGCGGGTGAAATTCAAAAATTTCTCCGACGTAGCGGAAGGATAAGTCAGAAGGAAAATAAAATTTGCTCGGAAACAGATATTTTTAGCACGTTTTTTAGTGAGATATGCAGGGATAGAAAAATAAACAAATGGCAATGTGGTTATGTGCCAGATTTCGTGAAATCAAAAGATTTACAAAATAAAAAAATGAGGGCATTGCCCTCAACCTGCCCTGCAATGGTGGAAGCAACAAGGGGGAGATCCCTCTTAAACCCCGTCGTCCCCCTGAGACAGTCGTTCTTTGTGAAATAAAATTATATGTTTTGGGAAAAGTTGTCAATGTATGATTTTTTTTCCAAGTGAAGGTAAGTAATGTATGATTCATGTGAATGTTATGCAGCTAACAACTATGTTATTAAAGATTTTGCAGAATCCTAATCACCTTATGAAGAAAAGGATATAAGTCAACAAATCGATGATCAAGAAATTGGTGAGAGAATTCTGCAATATTCTGTAAGAGACCAACTAAACTGGTATATCAAGGGCATAATTAAGAGCCATGCATGTAATGGTTTAATTATGATAATTGCATAAGTGTTGGAAGGGGATTGGGTAAGAATCCATTGAACCATATTTAGTAATAATGGAATGGTATGCATTTAGGAATGCATGCATTCATATGAACGACATATTGCCATAGTGTGGTGGGGCATGGAGTGGTGAAGGCAAGAGATCTCATACCATGTGGCTGTTTAAAATTTTAGACTACATTCATATAGAAATATATCATGCCATGTGAATGTTGCTATGAATTTAATAACCAAACCAAGTGAATACTAGTGGTCTTGATTATAGTAATGCATCCCATATGAGGTAGGCATGGTTAGGCCATAATATGTTTGAATGCATAGTATTCATCAATCAATACAAGGTAGAATTGAGTGAATATACATTAAGAGATTTTATAAATCTTGTGATTATGCATTGAGTGGATGCATATGAAAAGTTTGAGTAGATGTTGTAAAGATGCATACATAAGTATGGGTGCACATGTTGTGATGCATTGCATGAATACATAGGGATGGTGCGTGTGTTATTATGACTAAATAATGAATGAAATGATGAATTGGTGATAATTCTAGGATCATTTCATGGGATGTTATGAATGCAGAATAGTAAGTGCATGAAGAAGGTATTCATGATCGATGGGCTACCAGAATGCTCCGTGGAAGTCCAAAGTGGTATAAATGATATGACTGTGAAATAATGAGTATCTAAAAGTTTCATTTAAATTGCATTAATGATGTGACTGTACCTTGCAATTTTAGTATGATTATGATTCACGTGAAGTAAATGAGTTTGGTGATATTGATATGTTAATAGCTGGAAGTGTTTGAATTCTAGAGTGTTATAATTTTGAAAATGCTTCAGTGATTGTTGCAACAATGAAATCTTATATGCATAGAGGCTTACAAAGTGTTTGGCTGATTGAAGTTCAGATTGTAGGTAGATTTTTTTGGGCATAGCAATGTGCTTAAGTCCATGAAAAAGGATGGAATCTACCATGTGAAAGAACCAAACCTCATGAGAATATTCTCATGGTTGTAAAACTAGTTTATGTGTAGAACGGATTGTCAATTTGGACTGGAAGATTTCAGATTTGAGAATTTGCTGATAATTACTAATCATCATTGGCTTGCATAGAATTGTGTTAGGAGGACGTATTGTAAGTGGATGTTCATGCTATGCTAGTAAGAATAAAATTATAATGGGAAGAGTGGTTCCACTTACATGAGATAATCAATATGAGGATAGCCTTATTTCTAAGCAAATCCATTTCTGTAGTAGACAAAGTTGCAAATTCATATTGAATTTAATTGTTAGTACCATTGATTGGTTATGGAACAATCAGATTTGAATTGTATTTTTAAATAATGTTGATTGTTTGGCTACTCGATAAGTGTGCCAGGAATACACATTGTAGGAAAACCATGTGTGATGGCCTGCAGGAGCCAAACTTCATGGGAATGATCCTATACCTTGGAAATGGGTTTCGGGTGAAACCCCATTGGATATTTTGGTAATGTCCAATCTGCACTACATGATTGGTAAACAATATGAGTGATATGGTAAATATTACGTTAGTAAGACATACGTGGGATATGGAATGTAAAAAGGAGTTGGATGGAAAACCGAGGGACTGTCAACTCAGAGAAGGAAGCCCCCATTCCTTATTAATGAAGAAAGAATACATCTGCAAATGGATAAGTATTCTGTGACCCTAGCTAAGAATATGCATGTCTGTTAGAGGAGCAAGTTGGTATGTCGACTTAGTCAATCATTCGACTAAGTCGGTCGACCGATTAAACTAGAGATTAGGTCGGCCATCTAAGGTCGTGTCAGTTCACCGAACCGGCAGGTAGTTATTTTGTAACTGTTTGTAAATCATATATATTAGGCTGTTGAACCAGATGAGAACTTGGTTCAGTTCTTTGTATTGTATGGACCCATTCATGTTAATATAATATGTTATTTCCTCTACTTGTTCTTATCTCTTGTCTCTGTTATTTATGTATGTTTTGGTATGTATTATTGGTAACCTTAGGTGATCTGTGAGATTACAACATTGGTTTCGTTGTCGGTAGTACATGTCTGAAATGTATGCAAACAGATGATATCAGAACAGGAGATTAAGGACTAGTGGGAACATAAAGTTGTAAATTATTTGCAGAATTATGCACGAAGAAACAGATTAATGAACGCACAAGTAAAAAAAAGATTCTTTACATAGACACATGAGAAGTTTGTAGAATAATTGCCCCAACTTTTGAAGAAACTCCTGGATGAAAAAGCTGGAAGGGACTAAAGATCAACAGTTGCTAGAAAAACTAATTCGTGGGGGAAGAACAAACTTGTCAGAGTGGTTCAAAAAAAATCGTCGACGAATTCTGTGAGGAACAAGTAGTCAAAGAAAGGACTTCGGTGGAAACCATCAAGAATAAATTCTACACAGACCTCACTGAGCAATTCTTGTGTTCCTTACCAACCTTGCTGTTTAAATTCCTAATCGAGAAGGGAGTAGGTCATATTGTCGAACCTCGTCCATGACTTCGCGGACCGCCATTAAACCCTAATTGGGTAGAAAAACAAAAGAGGTGGGAAAAATTCATTGCAGAAAGGGAGTGGGAATACTTCCTAAGCAAGTAGACCGAATTATCCGGTCTTTCTAAAGTTTCGGGTAGGCTATGGGGGGTTAGCTGGTCATATGTCGGGATAAAGTGGAGTGGATTCTAGTCGACTAAAAGCAGATACCAATCACCAGTAATGAGAAGTCGACTAAAAGGAAATCAAGAAGACAGTGTCACACAAAGGTATGTTAGACCTCCAGAAAATAGAGAGGGAGGAGAGACAACAAAGAAGGGAAGAAAGAAGAGAAAGAGACTTAGTGCTTCACAGAGGAATGAGTACTAGGGCGATTGACCAAGAAATAAATCTGCTAGAGTTGGATCATGACCGACAAGAAGAAGGCATGGAAAAAGAGGCGTCCCCTATGGAAGAAGAATTGTGGATAGAGCAGCAAGAAGCTATACAATTAGAAGCTCCCCAAGAAGGAACAATTCTATCTCCGTTGAATCCGTGTACCTGGATACAAGCCATTGTCAAAGAGGACCTCTGAATAGGAGCTCGTGACTTTGGTATATGGAGTCGACTAGATGACGAGACATACACTGGTAGACATCTTATTATCCGTTGACTAGAAGAAGGAAATTGGGTTACCTTTCAATTAGTACCCTCCAACCAAAGTATCCACTTACTTTTACATACATATGAAGGAGCACCCCCCCTACCAAATACAGCTTTGGAGGAAACAGAACATTCAGAATTGCGGACAAATAATTGCAGTTGGACATCAACAGTAGAGGTCAAAACCAACCGACTGCTGGTTAAAGACGAAACAACAAAAACAACCAACGGGAATGAGATTTCTATCGACAATAGTTCTGCAGAGAAGAAAAAACAAATAACCCCACCTCCACCACCGCCACCTCCTGAAAGCAGTGACAATGGTTTCGGCATGGGTCACGGGTCAGCACACATTCCTCTATATGAGGGTGATGAGGATCCCAGATGACATTGGTTCGTCTGTGAGTCGACTTGGGAGGGTAACCAAGTTACAGATGAATATAGACAAATGGCGCAGTTTGTTGGTGCCTTGAGGAAAAGGGCATTAACTTGGTACATGACCTTTTTTGAAAGACAACCCCGAGCAACCAAAGCCAAGATTAAAGTGCAATTTCTATCATTTTTCAAAACTCCAGATGTAAAACATCTAGCTACAAAGAAACTGTCCACAATTATGATAAACATTGGAAAGACCTTCTTAGCCAACTAGACTATTGTATTGATGAACAATTATTAATCCAGTGGTTTCTTGCAGGCTTATCTCAGAAAATATGCCGACACATAAGTCTGGAGACATTCAAGTCTTATGAAGATGCGCTTACAAAATCTCTCCAAGTGGAAATGGATGAGGACATACTAGCATACTCCACCAATTACAGACTAGAAGAACAACATGAGATCGTGCAGAAGTCTCTAAAATAATTAAACCTCAAAGGTCAGGACATCTGGTGCACGAAGTGCTCAATGAACAAACACTCAAAAGACAACTGTCGATAGGAAACTAGCCGACAGGAAGTTCGATTCGTACAGACAAATTTTTTTTGCAACATTTTCCAAGAGTATGGAGACCACTCGACAAAATATTTCCCATTCAACATGAAGAATGGTAAGGAATCTTAGTGTGCAATCTGCGAAACAAAGAATCATAACATGGCCGACTGCCATATGAACCTAAAGAACCGACAGAATTATCATACAGTCTACCAGACCATTGCAATTGCACAAAATAACGAGAAAAACAACTTACCAAATGATCAAAAAAATCAAAGATATGACGATTGAAGATGTGAGCGTCAGTATGACAATCGACGTGGAGGCTATGGAGGTCGAGGTCGATTCTCTGGAAATCGAGACAACCGACCACGTCGACCCATCCAATGCTTTACATGTTATAAGGAGGGGCATCAACATGCATACTATCCATACAAGGACAGAACTGACCTCAAATTTTGTACTCATTGTGGAGTAGGGGATCACTCATTAGAGGATTTCCCTACCATGCTGGAAAAAATAAATAAAAATAAAAATTTTAATGTCTTGTCGTGTGTGCAAAAAAATGATGTACTAAATACAAATAATTTGCATATTGTAACCCAACAAGGGACAAAAACAGGAAGTGATAACCCAAGAATCAGCAAAATAAAAGAGAAAAATGTCTACCCTGATCCACTTAAAGAAAAACAAACATATAAAGAGGTAACAAATGTATTCAAAGAAATTGCACGATAAGAAGAGGTTAATGATAATTGACATAACACAATAAAAGAGTTAATACAACTCATACAAAAAGATAACTCAGTATCTCAATTCATCGATTTTCTATATGAAATAAAACACAACAACATCGAAAAACAAACAAAGAATATTTCCAGTTTAAATCAAAAAGATAAAAGTGATGCTGACCCACTCGTTGACTTGGAAATTGAAGGATACCATCTCCGATAAGTTGTACTTGACTTTGGATCACAAGTAAACATCATGACTCGTGACACTTGGGAACAACTGGGCAGACCTCGACTACATGAGGCAGGTATATACCTAAAACTAGCCAACCAGGGCCTAATTAAACCTATTGGAGTCTGAAAAAATGTTGATACAACTATAAAAGGAATCTCGACCAAAGTCGACTTCGAAATCATTGACCCTAGGGAAGGATCCAGTTCCTTTCCAGTGTTAGTCGGTCGACCTTGGGGTAGAAAGATGAAAGCATCGATATCCCTGGACAAAGAGAGAATCAAATTAAAAGGAAATGGACAAAAGGTTACTGTACCTACTCATCGATCCCAAGGAGAACCTTAGGTAGAACCTATCGACTAAGAAGTTGATATCCGACAACTTTATCAGATATAGAATAATGAAGATTACACAGAACCTAACACATATGGTGAACTCTACTTAGGTAATCAAGACTCAGTCAGTTATAATTCAAACACATAATTATATGATTGGGAATTCTAGAACTATGAAACACAACCAAGAGGGTGTTGGAATATCCAAAAAGTACATAAAAATCCCACCCAACAGTGCTTCATAGTCTCCATTGTCCCAAAAATCTTCAAGAAGAAAATTAGGGAATACCCTACTTTAAACCCTACAAATGTAAATACTACACAAATAGCAAGATACAAGGAAAGAGAATCACCAGTCATGCATGTAAAACAAGTTTCCAAAAATATTGGTGAACATGGTCGACTACAAAGTTTAGTAGAAACTTTTTCAGGACAAGCTGCTAGATGGTGGGATACCCATCAGACAAGACTGCAGACCTGGACAACAACTTCAACTTACTTTGTAGAAAGGTTTGGAGAAAAAAAGTTAACCAAATAGGCTTAGATAACTATATTCATCCAAGGACAGAATCCAGAAGATCATATTAATACATGTGAAAAGGAATGGAGAAGACTTGGGTACAAGGATGAACGAGCATGGCCACACCTGTTTCCATCAACTCTCTCCGACTTGCCAAACAAACGGTATAAAATGGAAGAAGCTAGAGGTGAAACATTCTTATGGTATGAATTCAAATAAAATTTCATTAAATATTTCAACTTTATACCACAAAATAAAAATTTGGTCGAAACAGCAAAACATATTAAAGAATTTATACAACCGATAGAAATTAAACTCCTAAAAGACAATCGACAGACAATGAAATGTAACAATATACAAACCGGGACAATACCACAGTCAACACGACTATAGTTAGAAAATGAAAATACAGAAGGAAAAAGATTTAGATGGAAATCAAACCATGTCGAAACGACCAAACCTATTCGCACAGTGTTTAAAGTTGAAACAACCGACAAGGAGGAAGCCGACCGAATAGCTACCACCGACTTCCCTGCCACATTATCCTAGTTTAAAGAAGGAATTCAACCAATCAATGAAGACAAAGCACTAGAATGGCTAGATGCTAAAGTCAAAACTAAAGAATTTGACATCTCAAATGATGATCGACCAAAAATGGCAAAGATTGGAGACTACTAGAGTGAACAGCAGACAACAGAGATAGTGAACTTACTAAAAGAGTTCTAGGATGTATTTTCCAGAGACTATAAATACCTCAAAGGTTTAGTCCATGAAATGGGTGAAATGAAAATCGACACTAAACTTGATGTTCGACCTGTCAATAAAAGGCCATATAAGCTAGCTCACATATACAAAGAGATAGTCAACAAGGAAATTGAAAACATGCTTGCAGCAGCCATCATCTACCCTATTGACCAATCAGAATGGGCAAGTCCAATGGTATTCCAACCTAAGAAACATGATCTGACCAAACTAAGAATTTGTGTCGACTTCAGAGAGCTAAATAAAGTGACACTGACAGACCCATTTCCAACTCCTTACGCAGATGAAATCTTAAATGAGGTGGCAAGACATGAATGCTACTCATTTACAGATGGATTCTCAAGTTATAAGCAAGTGCCAATAGCTAAAGAAGATCAGAAAAAGACAACATTTGTATGTGAATTCAGCTCATTTACTTACAAATTTATGCCTTTTGGATTTAAGAATGCACCTGTAGTATTCTCTGGAATTGTGGTCAAGACATTCCAAGAGTATATTTACAAAACCATGGTAGTATACTTTGATGATTGGATAATATACTCCATTTTAAAAGATCATTGCAAGTGGCTAAGACTTATGTTGGAAAGATGTAGAAAAATCTAGTTAGCCCTAAATATCAAGAAGTGTATATTTGTCACCCCCATAGGGATATTGCTAGGACACATTATCTGTAAGGAAGGTATTAAGGTCAACTTTGCAAAACTCAAAATTATCCTCAACTTAAATCCACCAGTGAACTCAAAACAAGTCAAAGTGCTACTAGGTCATACAGGATATTATAGAAAATTCATAAGATATTATTCAGATGTGACCTATGCACTAGAAGAAATATTAAGGGAAGATAAAGAGTTTGACTAGACAGAAGAGTGCCATATATCATTTGAAAAACTAGAAAGAAAACCAGTCGAAGCACCAATCCTAAGGTTTCCAAACTGGTCGATCAAATTCCATGTTCATATTGATGCATCAGGTCTAGCAATAGGAGCAATCCTAACTCAACCAGGAGATGATGGAATGTATTATCCTATAGTTTGCAGTAGCAGAAAATTAAACAAGTATGAAAGAAATTATTCGACAACAGAAAGAGAAGCATTAGGAATGGTCTTTGCACTACAAAAATATTGACATTATCTTCTAGCTAACCCATTTATATTCTATACTGACCATCAGGCACTTCATTACCTTGTCAATAAACCTCTACACCACGGAAGGATTTGTCGATGGCTACTTCTATTTCAAGAATTCGAATTCAAAGTTGTTGTCAGACCAAGTAAGTTAAATGTCAGTCCCGACCATTTATCCCAAATCGACACAGGAGAGGAACCGACAAGAGTCGAAGATGACTTACCAGATGCACATCTATTTCAGATAGAAGCAATCCCAATAGAGTTAGAGGAAATAGCTCAATTCTTAGAATATGGACAAGCACCAGAAGGAATGAGTACAAAGAAGAAACAAATCCTAGCTATGAAGGCTGCACCATACAATCTTATAAATTGATTTATTTACAAAATGGGATTAGATGACATCCTCAGAAGGTGTGTACTAGAACATGAAAGAGACAACATTATGCATGAAGCACATTATGGACCTGCAGGAGGACATTTCCAAGCAAACACAACTGCAAATAAAATCCAACAATTAGGGTTATGGTGGCCGACACTTTACAAAGATTGCAAAAATTTTGTAAGTCAATGTGACAGATGTCAACGACTAGGTCGACCCCTGCCTAGCACAGAAATTCCTTTGATATCAGTAAACCCAAGTTTGACATTTTAAATTTGGGCCATAAATTTCATAGGACCATTTCCTATACCAGCAAAAAGGACAGGTGCAAGGTATATCATAACTGCAGTCGAATATGTGACCAAATGGGCAGAGGCAAAACCTGTCGGCACATGTTCTAGTGAGATAGTTGCTAAGTACATCTATGAGAATATCATTACCATATTTGGATGTCCATTAACCTTAATTAGTGATCAGGGAACACACTTTATCAATAAAACTATCAAATCCCTAACCGACCAGTTCCAAATCAACCATCGTCGGAGTACAGCATACCATCCTTAGTCGAATGGAGCAATTGAAGCATTTAACAAAACATTAACAAAAGGTTTAACAAAAATATGTAATGTTGATAGGGACGACTAGGATGAGAAGATACATGCAATAATATGAGCATATAGAACAACATATAAATGCTCAACCATCCAAACCCCCTTTCATCTTGTTTATGGACAAAAAGTAGTAGTTCCACTACACTTCCGACAATAGACACCTATTATTGCAAAAATATTACATGTCGATGTCGAACAATGAAGAAAGGACTGAATATTGCAACTAAGTAAACTAGAAGAACACCGACTACTCACGATGCAACATCAAGAAATCCAGAAACAACAACAAAAAGAATGGCACGACAGAAACATCAAGAACAAAAACTTGTCAGTAGGAGACCTTGCTTTACTATACAATAGTCAAGTAAAAGGAAAACCTAAAAAGTTACATACATAATGGATGGGATCCTACATTGTCGAAGAGATACATACCAATGGATCAGTCCGACTAAGGACGTTACAAGGCATAGTATTTTAGAAACTCGTTAATGGAGCCCGACTAAAATGCTACAGAAACTAAAAATAAACATATTGAATATATATATATATATATATATATATATATATATATAACGACCATAACCATTAGACAAAAACTATAAAAATCTACAAAACCCACAAAGCAAAAATAATACTGTTATAAGCAGAAAAATATGACATGAAATCACCACTTCGACAACCAACATCATGCCCATCGACATAACACCATCGACCATTTTCACAACTAACATCAACCGACGACCTCGATAGTCCCATCGTGCATTCATGACCTCAAGTGACGAAACCAATTCACCATTAACGCACACTCAAGTGTTCCACCTGAAACATCACGTCTGCCATTAATACATACATTGACAAGAACATCCAACCTGCCCCCTATAAATAATGGACCGCTGAAGGTTAATTCATCGCAAATCAAATAGAGAGAGCAGCAGAGCAACCAGACGACTGAAAGGCAAAAGCACCTTAGTGAAATCGATTACCAAACCAATAAAATGGCACCCAAATAGACTAGAGCCTTAGCCAAAGCTAAGGAATTATAGACTGCAGAAACAAGTTTAGTCAGGAGGCTAAAGAACATTAAGAATAAGGTACAGGAGGGTTCATGGAAAAAACTGTGGATTGAGGTAAAAGAGTGGGCTTACATTGATAAGAATCCTACTCAAACTACCGAGAAAATAAAATACAGTACCATATTCAACTATGTCAATGCACCGCTTATGGCCAGCATCGGTGGCACAAAAGAAGCATCCATCAAGTTTATCATAAGCTTGGACCACAACGACCAATTTTACTTCGATCAATCAGTCGACATCTCTAGAGAAGTCATCTCCAAGCTGACAGGTCTCTCAAACAAAGGAGACCCAGTACCAGTCGGTATTAAAGAGGGACTGGTCGAAGAATTAACCGGGTCACCATCGGGCAAAAACTCAAAAGGGTTGATGATCAGTCAAATCACATCCCATATGCCATAGATCGTGGCTAAAATAATAGCCATCACACTCACCCTGACAGGTCGAGGAAGCGACCTCAAGTTAGATATGCTAGAAGCAATCAACACCATTGCGACTAATGGAAAGATCTACAGATGGGCTGAGTATGTTGCCAAAATGGTCAAAACCATCTGTGAAAGATGCTAAGAGATGGGAGGAATCATTAGGTTCCCACACCTTATCTTATGGATAGTCATGTATTCTATTTTCCTTGAAGGACACAAAAGTTTTCAAGAACTGACAAAATTCCACATGTGGAGATTCAAAGCCTTCTCCCAGAAAGGAACATTGAAGGAACTTGCAGATGGAAAAGTTCTGTTGGAAAACTGGCTCCAACAGCTAAAAGTCCGCATGACTATGTGGAGGGTGCCTCAAAACATCCGACTAAGTCTACCCAAAAATTCCCACATCCAGTTAGAGCTCGACCATACTTCGGTGTGCTACATGCAGGACGTTAAATAAAATGCAAAGGACCTTAATTATTATCCATTGGTTGAATAGATCTTTCGGGAGTTGTCTCGACAAGCTAGAACAAAAATACCAATACCAGTGAAGGCCAAGGAAATCAACTTCTCAATCGAGGAGTCGTTAAAATACTAGGAGAAAGAAGAGGAATTTGAGCTAAACCTCTACATCAGTACCTTTGTGTCTAAGGAGACGCCAATCGAACAAACTAGCTGACTTCAAATCATCATCAAACCTTCAACACCACAGAGGGAAGAACCACAGATAGAAGAAACACATGCATAGTAGCAGGAAATCCTTCCAATTGAAGAAAGTCTCATCCCGACCCAGGAGCCAAGGGGAGAGACAGAAGCAGACAACCTAGAATATGCTATCACCAAAGAAATTATAAGAAAATTGTCGAAAGAGATAGCAACTGCAAGAAAGAGGAAAATAACACAACAACCACAAGGGAAAGGAAAGCGCAAGCTTATCCTTCTAGATTCATCAGACGATGAAGAAGAATTGGGAGCTACGACCATCAACATAATTGAAGATGCCACAACAAATAAAGTACTGGTGGAAACTTAGTTCTATAGATTTGTTGAGGTAGGAGCATTACAAGGTTGACCAAAGAAATCCAAAATCATACACACGTCGACACTTGAAAATGTTGTAGACCTGGTGTCTACACCCCCATCTCTATCCCCAACAAAAGTAACTGAAGAGTTAGCACCGGAACAACTCTCGATAAGCCCACTCGACTTATGTAAGAGTGTTATGTCGGAGGTAGTGAAAGAAAAATTCAACAGGGATAGAGATATGCAGGCATTCATTAAGAAACTACCTAAGATATTCATGTCGGTACAAAAGCTATCCACTTAAGCACCCCTGTTTGAAGCTGGTGGATCCCAACAACCTGGCCAAGTCCTTTAGGGACCAAAAACTTTTGCAACTTTGACTTCGGTCTTCGAAAGGAACCCTAACAAGGAAGTTGAAGTTGTAGGACATCGGACCATGACTATCACTCTGACCGACCCTACACCCCAACTGCTAGCTGCTGAACCAACCACATGAGAGGAAGAAGAGAATATCAAGGATATAAATCAAGAACTCAACCAACTCTTCTCTGATTTTGATTCACCTCCTCAGACCGACAATCCACCTCTTGACCTCACTTTCGCCAACCCAATCACCCCCGACCATTCACCAACTCCATCACCACCACCACCACCACCCCCAGACTCAGAACCCCTAATCCAACCATCTGTATCAGAACCAACCCCACCTCAACCATCAGCACCAACTACATCCACTTCTGGATCCCCTGCATCTAATCAATGAGAGGCAGCAGCCACCCCACCTCCACAAATAGAGAAACTATCAACCACTGTTGCACCACAGACAGCCTCGACCCGAATTTTGCAGGTACACACATGCTAACACAAGAAAAAATGGACAAGCATAAGAAGAAGAAGGAGAAGAAGAAGAAGTATCATCATGGACAGACATCAATGGTCCATATCAAATTGAAAGATTCCACCAACCTGAACGATGCAGAGCTAGGACAACTCCTGCAAACCCTAGCAGTTGAAACAAAGGAAAGGAGCCAACAGAGACATAAGGAACTTGACACCAAGGACAAAGAACAAGTCGAGTTACTCAACAAATGCAGAAGCCTAGTACAATCAGTAATACTAGGACTGGTAGAGGTTGACATCGACAAACCGCTCGAAAGAGCTTACCATCTATTTGAAATCATGGTGTTGGCGCTCCAAGCACAGATTAAAGAAACAAAGGAAGGGCAGAAAGAAGAAACTATCCGACTACTAATGGCATAGCACACAACATTTTCTGAAGCTTACAGCGTGTTGCAAGATCACATGGAGGAGTCTGTCATCGCCAAGGAAGTACTACAAGACTAGCCTACTTACTACGGGAAAGTATATCAACAAACTCTACAGACCCGACAAGGGATCCAAGCACGTGAAAAAAGGAAAACCACTGATGAGACACTCAGAAGCACAATAGAAGACCAAATAGTGTTTGAGACAGGAAAGCTATAGAAACTTGAGCAGGAAGCACATCAGTGGGTGCATCAAGCCATTCCCAATCTGGAAAAAGTAAACATCATCTGCTTGCAAATGAAATGACTTATAGAGACTGCAGAGGAGAAGGACCATTTTATGGGTCCTGATATGGAAAGAATAGCTGAAATTTCCATGCCAGAAAAAATGTTGATCCTATCAAATATGACTACACTCACCTTCGACATTCAGAAAATACTGCAGAGTTGGATAGATTTCCAACATCACTTAGCCATGACGGCCCCAACAATTGTCAAAGTCTGTGTGCAGAAAATACCAACAATCGAACGTCACAGCCCATGAAGGACAAGCATGAAACAAAGGCATTTTTGGTACCTCCCTGTTTCTTCGGGACGAAGAAAAATTTTGTTCATGGGGGAGATGTTAGAGGAGCAAGTCGGTATTCCAACTTGAATGATAGACAACTTAGTCGATCAGCCGACTAAGTCGGTCGGCCGACTAAACTGGAGATTAGGTCGGCCACCTAAGGTCGTGTCGATTCACCGAACCGACAGGTAGTTATTTTGTAACTGTTTGTAAATCATACATATTAGGATGTTCAGCCGAATTAGAACTTGGTTCAGTTCTCTGTATTGTATGGACCCATTCATGTTAATATAATCTGTTATTTCCTCTACCTGTTCTTATCTCTTGTCTCTGTTATGTATGTATGTTTTGGTATGTATTATTGGTAACCTTAGGTAATCTGTGAGATTACAACAATGTCCAATTGTTAGAGTCAATATGCATAGCAAGTTTTGATATTGTTTCCATTATGACAGACTGCTTGAGTATGAGTAGGGCCTACATAGCTCACATTAGAAAGGTTTGCACACTTTCCCAATGTTGGGTCATGATAGGGTTTTCAATATTAACTACACCCTAGGGAGTGGATGCATTCCTGGTGTTTCAATACTTGATAATGAATGCTATGAAATATGGTTATAGTCATAGAGAAATAACGCTGATAAGTTTGCTTATACTGCTTGTGTTGTCAACCTAAACAGATGCAATTTGGTGTTGCACACTAAAGAAGCAAAAGTAAAAGGTTGTTGTGAGGGGTTTTGGTTTAAGGGTTGATGTGTATAAGAGGATGTTATGGAGTTTGTAGGGATTTTGATGAAGGATTGTGAAGGTGTTGATGAAAGGGATGTTATATGCCCAAGGCTCCATAGTAGAGCTCTACTTAGAAATGGTCATCGTGAAGTTTCCTTCCAAATTAGCGTGAAGGTGTACTGGTTGGACATTAATTATTTGATGTTGTGGAGTAGCCTGCATGCTGTCCTAACATCCAAGTCCATAGGCGATCCCAAGTATTGCAAAGCAAAGCGGGACCCTGTAGACCAGAGAGGAAACTCACAATATAGATAAGTATTTGGTTATCTTGCAGCTTCTTTCTTATAAGCATACGTGTGTAAATGATTTGGTTATGATTTTCTAAACTTTTTGTTTAGAGATCAAACCTATAGAATAAATGAACATGTGAATTAATTCAATGTTTGCGTGTAGATATTGTTAGGAGCAAGGACTATGAAGGCATCTTAGGGATGCATGAGGACACATGATCGTCCTAAAGAGCTCAACATGAGTAGTAATGAAGAGGGTGCCGGTAGGACTATGTGGGTCCTAACAGCCAAGAGTTGTAGATGGACCATGTGGAGGAACTCCATGGTTGAAAGGTCTAGAATAGACCATGGACACTAACTGTCATGGCCAAGAAGGGTTGGTCAAGCATTCACGATGAAGTGAAAGAGGCTAGGAGCATGAAAACCACAATGGTGGTGTGGGTTCCAGAATGGAACAAGACGAAGAGGAGAAAACTCTTACTTCTCTCTCTTTCCTTCTTTATTGATGCATTTATAAAAAAAAAAAAAAAAAAAAAAAAATTGTTGTTGAATGCATTTATGGATGAAAGTAGAGTGTGTTTAATTGCTTGAAATAATTGTGAATGCTGAAGTAGTTAATTCCTGTCAAAGAATGAACATGAATGAGCTGATGTGCCTGTTGAGAAAGCATGAAAAATATGAAATCCTCATGGATAAAAACTTGGAATACCCATGTAAATTGGGCAATCAATTGACTGATTTTAATATTTATATTATGCTTGGCCTAACAGAATTACAATGATGGATTTCATAGTTGAGAAAAGTGAAAGGCAGTTGTACACATTGACCATGGCAGTAGACCAAAGGCTATTGGACTTGGATGGAAGTCTCCTTCAAACAATTTCCAAGACCCAAGAGAATCTTGGAGAGATGCTTAAGATACAGAAGAGGTGGAATGAGACGAACCACAACGTTTTGAAGGACCCTATTTGTCTACAAAGGGAGGTAAAAATTGTGTTGGGAGCAATCCAGAAGAGAAACGAAAGTGGATCGATGATGATGCAATCATCCAATCGATCCATTAAGAAAATTTCTAGACATGAAGGCTCAAAGGAAATTGGGTAGGCAAAGACGAAGAAGCCATTGAAATGTTGGAAATTTGGAGGACATCATTGCATCCGGGACTGCCCAACAAGGGAACATCAAGAGGGTAGCATCCATAAAGTTACTAGACTTGTGTATGAGCTGAAGGATCAGAACCAGCAGGAGAAGCTTGGGGAAGCCAAGGACTTGATCTTGAAGGTTCAAAGTGAATGATAGAATGTAGGGAAGATATGAAAAAAAAAGTTTTCGACATATAAATTGTATATGCATTCCTAAGTATTGGACCACTAAGGACGGTGTTATTCTAAGGGGGAGGGAATTGTAACACCCTGGTTTTGACCCTGTTTTCATTTAATAAAATGATTTAAATAATAATGGTGTGGAAAAAGGAAAAAGCCGCACCATTGATTCAATGTTATGCTTCAGCAATTAAGGTTGGGTTGGTGATATTTTATGCCAGTTGAACATTAAAAGTTGGGCAGTATGTTAAAATTGCAATATTAATTAAAAACCTACAGCCAACTATGTGGACACAACTAAATGAGATGGGGGAATGATTTTCCTAACGATAAAGGAGTGGGGGATTGGAACAGTGGGGCAGAAATTCGAAATAGGCAGAGCACCATTTTTGGAAAAAATGTTTTTTAAATTTTCTTGAGCAAGAAAACACAAAAATGTTTTCCTTTCCCTCACGCATGGACATTTCATCTTCCCCTCACGATTTTGACTGGGATAACATTTTTTGGATCCCAATATTCATTCATGAAAAAGGAAAAACCTCTTTGTGTCTGAACCCTTGACGATTCTCTCCAGTTCTGCGAATCTGTTTTCTTTCATGATTTTGGTTTTTCTATTCGACATTGTTCTCTTTCACATTTTTCTCCAATCTGCCAGTTGTTTTCCTAAACAAGAATTCCCTGAATCCAATTTAGTGTTTTTGATTGATTTTACCAGCAACGTTTTCATTTTGGTATTTTGCAGTAGTTGGTATAGCACCGAAAATGCTCAAAAATCATAAATTACTGTGTGCATGTGTAATCCTTGGCCTTTGTCACATTTTTTTGATCCCAGACTGAGATCGATGTGTGTGCATCCTCGTGTGGCATCTGAACTAATAAACCCAACTAGAAGGATGTATTGGCTGATAGCATGATAAACCCATCTGTTAGCTTGGTTGTGTCTCATGTTTTTTGGCTAAAGTGTAACCCACTTCTTGTGTGAGTCTGGTAAACCCAACTTTGTTGGCTTGGCTGAGTCTTAATGTAGCCTTGGCTACGGGGAAAATCTCATAGTGCTCATTATTCCTTGGGGGAATCATTCCCAACTCGGGGGTGGCACTGTTGCTGAGATATTAAAGAGCACATTGGCCTATGGTTGGGAGGAACATTGCAGTGACATAGCTAGTTGCAGGAGAAGCTTCTTTCAAAGATAAGTAATCCCTTATATTTTATTTCTGCGACTGTATATTGTTATGAAATTATATGAACATGTTAAATTCTTTAATATAATGTATTGGATTAATGTATTTGCTTCCACTGTATATGCATTGTGCATCTATTTATACTTATGAATGTTTTATTTCAAGGCAATTTTTTATATATATTATGTTCATGGGGCTTATACTGCCCAGGTTGATAGTGCTACATGTGTCCTCTCCACCGAATGAATCGACATATTTCATCGGCATCGTCGTGTTTCCAAATTCATGTCTATATGGGAATCCTTCCAGGTGTAGTGGGTTTTATCTTTTGAACCATTGCATTCATTGAAGCGATGAGCATCGATTTGGCAGTATGATTGTGGATATGCAGAGCTTCAAGTATGTAACCTATTAATCAGATAATGCGAAGGAAAGTAAAAATATTGCATTGGTGTAGTCACAGGTGCAAATGATTATTGCATGGTTTTCCTCTTACACATTCAATTTCTACATATACATTCTTTAAATGTCACATTCTAATACGACCCTTGTTTTCATGGAAACAGGTATGGGTATGTGATTTTTTTACAGATTTCTACAAGAAAACCAAGCAGTATGTTCAACATGTACATGTAGCGCGATGGAAGAATGAGCAGTACAAAAAATACAGGGACAACTTTCCCATTGGGACCATATTGTCAATTGTGGATTTTGCAAAAAACTGCAGCCTTTAGTCACAAAATGAAATTTAGAGTCAATACTACCATTCTAACCAAGTCAACATCATGGTACATATTACGTATAAGCATGGCTCTGAGAGCAGCATTAACAACAGGATAATACAGAAGGAGATAAAATTTTACACAAGTGATGACAAATGTCGTGATCTGCATTATGTGCAACATGTTTTCAAATTTTCTATGATCAACTAAAGGAGGGAGATATACAGATGGATCAGCATTGGATATGGTCAGATGGTTGTGCGGGCCAGTTCAAAAATTCCTGAGTCTTCCAATGGATGAGTATGTTGCATAAGACTTACAATGTGTCACATATATGGAACTACTTTGAAACCGGGCACGGCAAAGGTTATCATGACGAGGCCAATGCAGTGCATCAAGACCGCACTACGAAGGGAGAAGATGAGGTTTACCAGAAACCCCCATATCAATGATGCAGAATCCATAGTTTAATGGTGCTCTGCAACAATATCAGACCGAACTAGAGTGAAACATACATCAATATGGGTAGGAAGGGAAGTTGGTAATTTTTGGCAAGTTGTTGACATAGACCGATCCCATTCCTATAGTTGTGGCATAGTACAAGGAAAAAATGGATTTCATTCGGTTCAAAGCTTGAACAACGCAGAAACTTGCTTTCTTTTGCATCCCTTATAATAGTGGTGAATGGGATGAATCCGATTGCATGGATTGGGCTGATGATTGGGATCATGTGTCACTTGCGGTAGACCCATGTGAGTTGTTGAAACAACCCACTTAGAGGAGGGTCAATCAGATATTTTGATGGACTATAACCATATCTCAAATCTTGTACAACCAGGACACATATATGCAGTTGTTGCCTCAAAAGACAATGAATGGGGCATAGATTATTGGTTGGAACAATGCATTCAAGGTAAGAAAATCCTGAACGGATCATTGATTGATGATGAAGGTAATAAATTTGCTATTGGATTTATGGTGGCTGAGGGTGAATATCTTACACTATATGGGAAATCAATAAGAACTAATGGGCATGTATTTGTGGATTACAGACCAAGTTTTGTGGCCTATCACTTCACAAACTTTATTGTTGGCACGAACATCCATTTACAGACAATGTCAAACAAGAACTCAACCAAGGTATGTTACTTCTTTCCTCATTCATATCACAATAGATTGATGGAGACAATTAACAATAGAGAGGAACCAGATGTCTATATTGAATCATATTGGGTAATTGCGCTTACACTCCTCTTACACTACCACACTATCCTGGTGTTTGACCACTCCTACCCTAAAAGTTCAATAGCTTCTATGAGATTACTATTCAAATCAGTTAACCACTCCTCCTTTAACTTTCATAATGTAGTTCAAATGCACAATGAGGGATGGGTAGGGTTGGTGCACCATTGCTAGGGTTGCATGGAACCCACTAGGGTGAAACCCTAGTTTGCATAATCTGTCTTAGAGGCATGCTAGGGCTATGAAGAGTCAGGAGGAGGCCACCCTAGAAATAATCCCATTCCATGATCCCAACATAACCGACGGTTCATCAATTGGAGCCTCGGTAACGTTCTATGGTGAGTTGCAGTAGGCCTGCAAAATCCATTCACGAACGCCTGGGCCAATTCAAGGTCGGGGTCCAAAAATGAAACCGGGTAGTGATTTTTGAATTATTCGGCTCCTACAGGTGTGTTTGGGCATGGAATCCATGGGAATCCCACCCCCAGCCACCCAACATAGGGTTTTGTAGGGACGGTGCACCGTTGCCAGGGTTGCACAGACCCCACTGGGGCGAAACCCTAGTTTGAAAAATATTGCAAGGAGGCATGCCCAGGTCATGTATATTCAAGGGGGAGGCCACCCTAGCCATAATATCATGTCATGATCCCAATGGAACCAATGATTCATTGATCAGAGTACTGGTTAACGTTCTATGGCGAGTTGCAATAGGTCTGCAAAAGTCATTCAAGGACGCTTGGGCCAATTCAAGGGTGGGGTCCAAAAACCAATTCAGGTGACAATTTATGAATCCATCAGCTCCTAAAGGTGTGTTTAGGCATGGATTCCATGGGAAATCCACTCCCAATCGCTCGACACAGGTTTTTGCAGGGTCAGTGCACTGTTTCCAGGGTTGCATGGACCTCACTAGGGTGAAACCCTAGTTTTCAAAATATGTCCTGGATGCATCATCAGGACATGAAAATTTAAGGGGAAGGCCATATTGGCCATAATCCTATTCCACAATCCCAACGGAATTGACGGTTTGACAATCGGATCCCTGGTCAATGTTCTATGGCAAGTTGCACTAGCCCTACAAAAGTTGTTAAGGGACGCGTGGGCCAATTCAAGTTTGAGGTCCAAAAACCAAACCAAGCGAAAATTTATGAATATATCATCTCCTGCAAGTGTGTTTAGGAATGGCTGCCATGGGAAGGCCATCTCCAGCCGCCCAACACATGTTTTTTGCAGGGTCGGTGCACCATTTCTAGGGTTGCATGGAGCCCACTGGGGAAAAACGCTAGTTTGCAAAAATATGGATTGGAGTCATGCACGTGATGTGTGGAGTTAGGGAGAGGCGACCATGGTCATAATACTATCCCACGATCCCAACGGAACCGACGGTTTGTCTATCAGAGTCCCGATCTATGTTCTATGGCGAGTTCCAGTAGCCCTACAAAAGTCGTTCAGGGATGCTTGGGCCAATTCAAGGTCAGGGTCCAAAAACCAAACCGAGTGGGGATTTTCCATTTCGTCATCTCCTTCAAGTGTGTTTGGAAATGGCCGCTATGGGAAGGCCACCCCTGACCACCCAACATGTTTAAATAATGTAACTTTGGAATATATTCCAGTTGTATTGTATTCCTCCTATTGGATATGAGTTTGGTCTTGTTAGAGTCATTGAAGGATGCAATGTAAACCTCCAAATGTAAGTTGGGTCATTATCATTAGTACCTAAGTGTCAATATAATAAATGCTATTTGTAATTTCCAGTTGGACATGTAGGCCTAGACACCTAGTGAAGTCAGCCCCACCAAGTTAGATGTCAATTCAACAGAAGAATATAAATAGGAGGGCGCTCCTCTTCATTTGTACTCACTCACTCAAGATGGTTTTAGCAAGAGAGAGAAGTAGTAGCACGCCAAGAAGGAGGAAGTTGTTGTTGTCTGGGTTTTACACTGCACTAGTTGAGTTCTATATTGAGGAATTTTTGTGGGGTTTTCTCCCTTGTGTTTTCCCCGAGGAAAATCTCTATGTCCTTGTGTTCTTATGTTTTTGTGCATGTTGTTCTTTCAGCGATATTCTAGTGGAAAATTGTTTAAGATATCATCTAGGCAATTATAAATAATTTAACATGGTTTCAGAGCCACCTTGAAAGGAGACACTACACATCTAGGGTTTGTTGTTTTTAATAAATCCCTGGATAGTTCAACCAAAAAAGAGGGCTCATCCAACTCACCTCTGAAGGGTGCATCTTTCTGTGGTGACAGAATTGAATTCCAAGAATTTTCAATTTTGGACCTATTACTGATGCCGGGACAAACTAGGGTTTCATTTTTCCCAGGGTTTCATCATCAATCTCAGAAAAAGGAAGATATAGTCTAACTTGCCTGAGGAGAGTGCATCTCTTCCACCTCTCAGCCCTATTAGGGTTTCCAGTTGAGGAAATAGGGTTTCTACATCAAACCCTAGGTCTTACAGAAGGAGGTGAGCCATAAACTATTTTCTTCAAGTAATTAATCCTCCTCCTTGTTCCATTTTAAGTTCTCATTTTGTTGAAGATGAATAAGAACACCAAGCTAGATGAAAAGATTAAAGTAGCTGAAAACTTCATAGCATGGAAGTATAGGATCATGCTCATCCTACAAGAGAATGATCTAGACAAATTTGTCAAGGAGGAAGTGAAAGAACTAGAAGAGAAGGAAGCTAAGTCCAATCATAAGAAGGATATGATCATAGCCAAAAGGATCATAGCTGACTCCATCAAGGATAACTTAATTCCTCAATTATCATCAAGAGAAACTCCAAAAGAAATGTTTGATTCCCTCTCCAGTTTATTTGAAGGGAGAAATATCAATAGGAAGGTGACTCTAAGGAATCACCTCAAAAGTGTGAAGACTCAAAAGTTAGAGACTATGCAATCTTACCTCAATAGTGGCTTAAATTAAAGATCATCTAGAAGCCATTGGTGATACAGTAGAAGAAGCAAAAATTGTGATGACCACTCTAAATGGTCTCCCAAGAGATTGGGAATCTTTTATTCGAGGAATATGATCAAGAAGAAAGCTAACCAAATTCAGAAATATCTGGGAAGAATGTGTTCAAGAAGAAGAAATAATATTAAACAGAGAAGTGAAGCTAAATTAAAATGAATATCAAGCCTTGACAGCCGATGCCAAAGGCAAACACAAAAGAAAGAGTTATGATCATCCTTTCAAGACTCAAGGGTTCAAAAGACCCAATAAAGACTTCTCAAATTATGAGTGCTTCACTTGTCATAAGATGGGACACATTGCCATCAACTGTCCCATGAAAGCATAAAGAGTCAAAAAGATGAGAAGGTTCAAAGCTCATGCTATTGGAGATAGTGATCAAGAAATCGAAGAAGAAGCAAAGAAAGATGAAGACTCCAGTGAATAATATGTATTGAGTTCTTTCCTAAAAGGATCAGTCTCACCAGGAAATGACACTTGGTTAATATATAGTGGTGCATCCAAACACATGACAGGTTACAAGGACTCACTATCATGCCTTGTACAAAAAGATTCACCACACAAAGTAATGCTTAGAGATGACTCTCAATATCCCATTAAAGGAATGGGAGAAGCATTCTATAAGTTGGATTCTCAAAAATCCATGAAGATGAAGGATGTCCTATATGTCCCTGGACTAAAGAAGAATCTCTTGTCTATTTCAGCCTTGGACAAGAGAGGATTTGGAGTTGCATTCATAGATGGAAAAGTTTCCATGTGGTCAAAAGGAAAGACCATAAATAATCCAGTAGAAATTGGAATTGAAGAAGGAGGACTCTATAAACTGAAGGGACATGCAAATTCATCTTTAGCAACAAGTATAATAAATCCATGTGAGCTTTGGCACATAATACTTTCTCGTGTTCATTATAGAGCTCTTCTAATAGTAAGCAAGGTTGTGACTGGTCTACCAAAAATTCAGATAGAACATAAAGGTGTATGCAAAGGATGTGCAAAAGGAAAGAATACTAAAAATCCCTATCCAAAGAGTGACAACAAGGAAAAGGGGATCTTAGACATTATCATTTCGGATATATGCAGGCCAATGCAAACAACTTCATTAAGCAGGCATGTTTACTATGCTTCTTTTATTGATGATTACTCCCGCAAGACTTGGATATATTTTTTTGAAAAATAAGGGTGAAGTGTTTGAAAGGTTTAAAGAGTTTAAGGCCTTAATAGAAAACCTATTTGAAAGGAAAATAAACATTTTAAGATCATATAATGGAGGATAGTTCACATCAAATGAATTCAATGATTTCTGCAAGGAAGCTAGGATTAAGAGGGAGGTCACCATTCCCTACAATCCTCAACAAAATGGTGTGGCAGAGAGAAAGAATAGATCTATCATGGAAGTAGTAAAATCCATGATACATGATCAAGATCTACCATTGTATCTGTGCGCAGAAGCAGCTAGAATAAAAGTATATGTAGAGAATAGAATCTCCCACAGTGCCCTTGGGAACAAGACTCCAGAAGAAATGTTCTCTGGAGAAAATCCTGAAGTAAGTCACCTAAAGATATTTGGTTTCCTTGTGTATATTCATATTCCCAAGGAGAAAAGAAAAAATATAGAACCTTCAGGAAAGAAGGATTGTTTGTGGGATATAGTGAATAGTCAAAAGTCTATCGGATCTATATCCCAGGATACCAACAGATTGAGCTTAGAAGAGATGTAACATTTGATGAAGACTCAGCTTTTATAAATTTGAAGAAAGATGGAGAAGATGAAGAGGAACACGAAACTATCAAATCTACATAGAATCCTAAACCAGTTGGGAAGGAAGAAGAAAGTCATATACCTAAGTACCATGACATGAATGAACCTCAGTTTCCTGGAGAAGTTCCCAATGAAATAATTTATCGAAAGAGAAAGCCTTCCTGGGCTCATGATGTAATTGAAGAAGCAAAAATACTTGGTGTTTGAGAAGGAACCACTAGAGAACGAAAGAATCCAAAGTCATATCCGAGTTATATGGCCTTGATGAGTGATCTAGTTGATAAAGAACCAACTTGTTTTGAATATGCAACAAAACAGAAATAATAGGTCGATGCAATGGTCAAGGTATACCAATCCATAATAAAGAATGATGTGTGGGAAATAGTCCCAAGACCAAAATACAAATAAGTGGTATCCTCAAAATGGATCTTCAAAACAAAGCATTCTGCAGATGGTACTATAGAAAAATACAAGGCAAGATTCGTAGCAAGAGAGTTCTCCAAAAAGGAAGGAATTGACTATGAAGAGAGCTTTGCTCCATTAGCTAGGTACACTTCAATCAGAACTGTCCTTGATTTGGCATCGAAAAATAAATGGAAGCTACATCAAATGGATGTGAAGAAAACTTTTTTAAATGGCATGATAGAAGAAGAAGTGTATATCGAACAACCACAAGGTTTCGAGACCGGTGATCGAGAATCTTATGTATGTAGACTCAAGAAAACATTGCATGGGATAAAACAAGCACCCAATGCATGGTATGGAAGAATAGATGGATTCCCGATGAGTTTAGGTTTTATCAAGAGTAAGCAGATTCCAACCTTTACTATAAGATTTAGAATGATGGGCTTATGATTTTACTTTGATATGTGGATGACTTATTCCTAACATGAGAAGATAAACTCATCATTGAATGCAAGAAGAAGTTGGCTGCAGAATTTGAGATGAAATACCTTGGAATGATGCACTACTTTCTAGGTCTTGAAGTTTGGAAATCCCCATATGAGATTTTCCTAAACCAAGGGAAATATACAGTGGAAATTTTGAAGAGGTTTGGAACGCTAGATTGTAAGGATATGACCACTCCGATGACTACAAAATTGAAGTTACTAAATGGTGATACATAGGAATTTATAGATGCTACTCCATACAGGAATATTATTGGTTCACTGATGTACTTAACGAATACAAGACCTGATATTTGTTTTGCTGTAAACAAAATAAGTTAGTACATGGTGAATCCCAAGCATATTCACTTGATAGGATAAAAAAATGTGATGAGGTATCTAAAAGGAACTTTAGATTATGGACTTAGATATACCTCATATAGTGAGATTAGTTTACATGGGTTCACAGACTCAGATTGGGCAGGAAGTGCTAAAGAAAAAAAGAGTACTTCAGGTGGCTATTTTAGTTTGGGATCAGGAATGATCTCTTAGTTCAGTAGAAAGCAAACCAATATTTCACTTACCAGAGTAGAAGAATGATACATTGCTACTTGTTCAGCATGTAGTGAAGCATTATGGCTTCGAAAGATGTTGGCAGGTTTATTTGATGAAGAGATAGATGTTACTAATATCCTTTGTGACAATCAGAGTTGTATCAAGCTAATAGAAAATCTAGTGTTTCATGATAATTCAAAACATATTGAAGTAAGATATCACTTCATTCGAGACATGGTTCAGAAAGGGGCTATCAAGCTCAAGTATGTTCCCACAGAGGAACAAGTGGGAGATGTGTTGACTAAGCCTCTGCCTCGTGTAAAGTTTGAATACTTTTGAGACAAGATTCGTGTAGTCCAAAAGGACCTCTCTCGAAAGTGGGAGTGACAATAGATGGAAGAAGGATGAAGTGATGAGTAGCTCAGTCTAGAGTAGGGTAAGTCTGACTATGAATGTTTAGCCCGGAAGGGTTAGTCAGACGAGGCCTATTGATCCTAGGGGGATTAGTATGTCTAGATAGATCAGTTTAACCCAAGTGGGTTTGTAATCTAGGACAAGGCCTGTTGGTCCCCAGGAAGATCCATTTTTCTAACTAGGATTGTTTGCTCGAAAGAGTTAGTAAGTTAGAAAAAATGCCCGAGTGGATCTACTAGAGAACTCATCGTGATGCTTCTCTGAGATAGTTAGAGGGAAGGATGGTTGTTATAGTATTGTTATACTGTTGATTGATGAGATGTTTTCCTTCAGTATTTTATACTGATGAGATGTTAGTTCAGTATGGTTATACCGATGATTGTTGAGATTAAAGTTCAGTATTGTTATACTGATGACTAATGAGATGTTAGTTCAGTATTGTTATATTGATGACTATTGATATGTTAGCTCAGTATTATTATACTAATGTATGCTGATTGGTATGTTGATTGTTGAGTACTATTTTACTGATTGAGATATATGTTTCAGTATTGTTTATATTGATGCTTGATGAGATGTGTATAGTGTAGTCACATTGTTGATTGCTGAGATGATTGTTGAGATAGTTACAATTGATTGTTGAGATACTTGATTAATGATTGATTGATGATAATAAGTTTTAGTACTTCTATACTTATGATGATGTTTTTGATGTTCCGACATCTCTATGTTGGTAATTCATATAATGATCTAGCATTACAGATTATTTGTTCCATAGCAGTAATATGCTAATGATATTGTTGATTGTTTTAGTACTTAAACATTATTGATGCAGATATGATGCTTTAGTATTTCTACACTAAAGAGACAGGTGATGATGTTTCAGTATTCATATACTAAAGTTATAGATGATGGTGATTCAATATTCCTATACTGGAGATACAGTTGACCTACTAAAGATGCAGATGATAAAGGTTCAGTATTCACATACTGAACATGCAGATGGCTCAATATTCACATACTAAAAAAGTAGATGATGACGGTTCAGTATTTACCTACTAAAGATGCAGATGATAAAGGTTCAGTATTCACATACTGAAGATGCAAATGATGGCAGTTCAGTATCTACATATTGAAGATGCAGATGATGACGGTTCGGTATTCACATACTGACAATACAAATTATGATAGTTCAGATGATGATAAAACAAATGATGGTTCAGTGTTCACAGATTGATGATGGGCAGTGGATGATTCAGAAGATGAATGCAAGAGATGTTCCAGAAGATGACTAGAAGAAGATTGAAGAAAGATGATTACAGAAGAAGATTCAACCGAGATCGATGATGAAGATGTATGATGTTGTACCAAAACTTCCTTTGACATATAGAGTCTCACTAGTCAGTTGTACAGTTGTAATAGTAGCAGTTTCTACTACAGTTGAATACATTCCTAGTTAAGAGGGAGTGTTAAAATAATGTAACTTCGGAAGATATTCCAATTGTATTGTATTCCTCCTATTAGAGATGAGTTTGGTCTTGTTAGAGTCATTGAAGGATGCAATGTAAACCTACAAATGTAAGTCAAGTCATTAGTACCCAAGTGTCAATATAATAAATGCTATTTGTAATGTCCAGTTGGACATGTAGGCTCGGAAATCTAGTGAAGTCGGCCCTACCAAGTTAGAGGTCAAGTCAACAGAAGAATATAAATAGGAGGGCGCTCCTCTTCATTTGTACTCACTCACTCAAGCTAGTTTTAGCAAGAGAAATAAGTAGCAGCACACCAAGAAGGAGGAAGTTGTTGTTGTTTTGGTTTTACATTGCAGTGGTTGAGTTCTATACTAAGGAAGTTTTGCGGGGTTTTCTCCCTTGTGGTTTCCCCGAGGAAAATATTTGTGTTCTTGTGTTCTTGTGTTTTTGTGCATGTTGTTCTTTCAGTGATATTCTTGTGGAAAATTGTTTTAAGATATTATCTAAGAAATTATCAATAATTTAACACGACACATGGTTTTGCAGGGTCGGTGCACCGTTTCTAGGGTTGCATGGACCCGATTTTCATGCGATTTTCAACTAGACATAACTCAGCAACTAGAGGTCAGATCGATGAACCTTTGAATCCATTGGTCTACTTGCATTCCATTACCTCTAGGGGAGCCTATCCACCACATTTTAATGGCCCAATGACCTCATTCTGCATTGGTTTCGGAAAATGGGGTTTCGCTCAGTTTCCTTTATTACAACTCTCGCATTGGTGGGTCACCTCTGAAAAACCCTCCATAGTACCAGTATTGGTAATGTTTCGATATCTACATTTCCCATACACACTTTCCAGATCCAACGACATGCAATATTGCTGCTCTGTTTGTTTTTTCTCTCCCATACCGAGAGTCACCAAGTGTCCTTGAATGAAATTTTCATGCAACTTTCAACTCGACATAACTAGGAAACAGGAGGTCGGATCGACGAACTGTCGAATCCGTTGCTCTCCTGAAATGCAATTAACTCTATGGATCCCTCTCCACTGTGTTTTCATGTCCCAATGACTTAATTGTGCAACGGTTTCTTAAACTAGTGTTTTTCTCAGTTTCCTTCAATGAAACTCTACGAAACCCTCCAACATGCCAGTCTTGGTAGTGTTTCCATATCAACATTTCTGATACACACTTAAAGGATCCAATGTCATGCAATATTGCTACTCTGTTTGGTTTTTCTCTCCCAGGCCGAGAGTCACCAAGTGTCCCTAGACGACATTTTCATGCGAATTTCAACTCAACATAACCTTGTAACCAGAGGTCGGATCGACAAACTGTCGACTCTATTGGTCTCATGGAATGCCATTACCTAGAAACCAATAGACCATATACCTAGAAGCTATGTACCTACACTAAAAAAATAAAGTAGAGTTCATGAATTACAAGTAGAAACACATAATTGTATGGATTATAAGTAAAAACTCATACATGAATTACAAGTATATATCCATTTAGGGTTTCATGGATTGAAACAAATTCCCATACATAGAGATGATGTGTTATTTTAGTCTCTCTTATTTAGAACCACTTAGACCATATACCTAAGCTACAAGAGAAAATAGAAAAAAAACTAGGGTTTCACGAACTACAAACAACAAACCTAAACCTAGGGTTTATAAATTTACACATTAACTACAAACTATGGTTTTATGAAGTATAAATTCACATACATAGAGATCATGTGCTATTTTAGTCTCACTTATGTAGAAATACTTAAACCATATACCTAATCTACATGCACAAATAGAAAAAAAACTAGGGTTTCATGAACTACAAACCACAAACCTAAAAAATAAGGATTACAAATTTACACATACATCTACAAACTAGGACCATATACTTATGTAAATAAACTTAGACCATATACCTAATCTATAAGAACAAATTTCAAGAAATCTAGGGTTTCTTGAACTACAAACCACAAACTTAAAATCTAGGGTTCACAAATTTAGACATAGAACTACAAACTAGGGTTTATGAACTCATCAAGTTTATATCATTATATTTGTTAGTCTCACTTAACTAGAAACTAGTAGACCATATACCTAGAATATATGTACCTGCACTACAATATATCTAGGGTTTCACGAACTACAAACCACAAATCTAAAAACTATGGTTCACACATTTTAGACATGGAACTAAAAACCAAGGTTTACGAACTCATTAGGTTTAGATAATTAGATTTGTTAGTGTCACTCAACCAGAAACCAATATAACATATACCTAGAATATATGTACATTCACTTCAACAAAGAAACTAAGGCTTTATGAATTACAAGTATAAACAAATAATAGTATGAAATAGAAGTAGAGACACATTGATGGATTACAAGTATCAAGCCAACCAGGGTTTCATGAATTGAAAGAAATTCAAATACATAGAGATCGATTTATATGTTAGTCTCACTTGTTTATAAACACTTAGACCATATACCTAATATACAAGAACAAATAGCCAAAAATATAGTGTTTAGTGGGCTACAAACCACAAACCTAAAAAATAGTGTTTACACATTTACACATACAACTACAAACTAGAGTTTTATGAACTCATTAGGTTTAGATAATTAGATTTGTTGGTCTCACTTAACTAGAAACCAATAGACCATATACCTAGAATACATGTAGCTAGAATAGACCATATACCTAGAATATATGCTTGCAAGCCAATAACCATAATGAAAGTGAAGGTTATCGATGCACCCTCAAGGATAAGGAGATCACACCTTCTCTCTTTGTTATGTATGAATATTTCTTGTGAAAGAGGGGGATCAAACACTATAGGATGATTCAATATTTTATTTAATGGTTGGTTGGGTGATTGCGAATAACATTGAATCTAATTTTCCTTTCAATTACACATGTGGTTGAAGCATGTTACTGGTGTTTATGGGATGTTATCATCATATCGTACAAAGTAAACCGGTTTTGCAACTGACATACATTGACATAGACCTCAATAAATCCACTTTTCATGAAGATGGGAATGCCAAACTAAGAATGGTTTCAAGCCAAGTCAAAATGGTTTCCTCGTTAGGGTCAACTTTTCCCCATTGATTAACATCAACTTGTGCAATTTGTGCATGATAAACTGTAAAGAGTATTTCATTTGATTAGTCTATAAAGAATATGTGACATATGACTACAATCCTAGGAATGCTCATATACAAAGAAAAAGTTACTTTATAAGAGGACACAAGAGATGGTTTGGTAGGGTTGGTGTTAGGGTTTCTCTCCTAGGTTTAGGGTTTCCTCATTGATTCTAAACCCTACGTTATGAATGATAACCCCAAAACACTGCTTGGTGTAGGGTTTCCTCATTGATTCTAAACCCTACGTTATGAATGATAACCCCAAAACACTGCTTGGTGTAGGGTTTCCTCATTGATTATAAATCCTAGGTTCTGTATGCAAACCTTTAAAATTCAGTTAGGGTTGGGGTTTCCTCGTTGATTCTAAACCCTAGGTTATGCATGCTAACCCTTAAACTTTAGTTAGCCTATGCAAAATAAACAAGTACAAGAGATCGTTAAAATTGCATGTGCTCAACAATAGCATAACAAATATGTATGTATTCAATGAGAGTAAGCAATGTCAACTTCATCTTCAAATGATATGAATTGGCAAATTTATCAAAATCTATGTTTGCCTAGTAGATGTAACAAATGCAAGCCAACAACAACCACGTTCAATATGATTCTCAGCTCATCAATACTATGAAATTTCCAGTCAATCAAATGGTAAGAGAAGATCATTCCAATATCAATTTCTATCTTGAAAAATGAGACAATAATTATTATGTAAATACCAAAGGAAAACAAGTGATTTCTATTGCAACTTGGACAATGAATAAGACTGCCAAACCAATGATAACTTTCTGAGAAGTATGACTTTCCCAAAATGTACTTCCAGTCAAAGTAAAGATGCAATAGCTATGTAAATTTCAAGTTTGCAGTGATGAAGACAATTGTTAGGTAAATGAAAGTGGACTACAAGTATTGTCAATTCCAACTTGGTCAATGAATGGGATTGCCAAACTAAATGTATTTTCCAGCCAAGAAAATTTTTTCTATGATTGTCCCAAATAGTAATTTCCAGTCAAGCCAAGAGTGCCAACAAGTACCTATATGATAGTTCTCAAAAAAGATGGTATCTTGTACATGTTTTTTAGAGGTATTTTTATTATTGTAGTAGTGCCAATGTACTTATATATCATTGTCAAAACTTCTTATGTATGGATGGAAATGTCAATGATATACACAGTCTTCTAGAACTGTGTACACAGTCCTATAGGATTGTGTATCTATCACAAAGGAAGGTAATGTTGAGGAGAGAGAGGGTATGTGTTAGTATGTTAGTTCAATAGAAGTTAGGGTTCAATAGGAGTTAGGGTTAAACAAAGGTCTAGATGGAATTCTTCATGAAATTCACCTTAAGGAGCAAAGAAAGTATTTAACTTTGTAGCTTTTGTGAGAGAATAAGGATAGGGATTGTGGAATTTGAGAAACCCTAAGGTTACTTGGTGTGCTTGTTGTGGAGGACAGACAAGGAAACAATATTAAACACTCATGGAATGAGTGACCAACTTTAGTTAGAATTGATTCTTATCTAGGAGTTGTTGTTAGCTAGGGTTTCAGAGAGCTTGACTTGTAACAGTCCTAGGAGGGATGCAAAGGCTAGAGAAGGGGTTTTGAAAGGGGGATAAGGTATGATCCTATAGGTAGAGGATATGAATATGATATTCCAAGCTTAGGATCAGGAAATGAGAGAGGAGAGGTGGAAAGGTAAGTGAGTAGGTTAAGAGATGGAAAAGGGAGGATGGGTTTGGAAGGGTAGAAAGCTAGGGTTTTAGGTTAGGTATCTAGTTAGGTCTAGGTCCTTAGGGTTTAGTTTTGCACTAAAAAGGATAAATTTAGGTATGACAAGCTGAGACAAAAAATGGAAGGGTTAAGGGGTGAAGGGAGGATTCAAAAACTAGAAAAAGATCTTGATAAAATTATTTGGTAGCAATAGGAATACTTCATGGGAAAATTTTCTAGATTGAAAAATTATTTGCACTATGATTTACAATATGAAGTGTTTGTTATTTAAAATTATCATTGGTATTGTACATGTTTATGCAGTTGTATATTTTTTCTGTTAACTAACCTACCGTGTTAAAATTTTTATTGATTTTATTGTGAACATACAGACTTTATTGCTTCGTCAAGAATAAGTATTGCAAGCGTATCAACTACAATCTACTATTGCATTTGACATAATGTATGAAATTATGTAATCAAAGGAAAAGTAATATAAAGAAGTGAAAAATGATATATTCATATACACAAATTTCCAATCATATACAGTAGTATTGAAAAATGGAACAATGTTCCTAATGTCTATACAATGGCAACTCGTTCCCTATACAAAATATGGAAACTCATGCCAAAATGCCACATCATGGCTAGTGTACATAGTATGGTATCTCAATCCTCCTTCCCACCCTCGAAGCTCCCAAGTGCACCTCCAAAATCGATCTTCCTCTTCTTTGAGCTAGAGAAAGCTCGGTCCTTCTGGCTGCTTTGACCACCTCTCCTTGGGATCTGAAACGAAAACAATAAAATGTCAACTCCTACAAGAAATTATACAAGTATTAAAAACAATTTAAAAATCAAAAATAAGTTTTCAAATCTTAAATAGCTCAGCTCATACTATACCATCAGTGGTGACCGGGTTTCCCTCCTCTGCAATCCAAGTTTCTCAGCAATGCCACCTTGCAACATTTAAACAGTAAGATAACTCATACAATTTACTACCTATCTTAATTTTCGTTAATATTGCATGATATTTTCATAAACTAATTAATCTCGATGTGAACACAACAGGCTGGTCCTCGGGGCTGGTAGGTGGAGCAGTCAGCTGGTGCTCGGGGCTGGCAGGTGGAGCAGTTAGCTGGTGCTTGAGGCTGGTGGAGTAGTGGGTTGGACTACCTGCTCCGATGCTAGGGTTGATGGCATAGCGGAGGATGTAACCACATCGACGTTGGATACAAAACTAGGGGCCACTGTGAGAGAGGGCGTGGACTGGAGTGGGTGAAGTCGTGATTTAGGGAGATAAACCCCAACTGGATGTAGAATGGAATGGGACACCATGGAAGGGGAAATGAGGGTGGTGGGGGAATACGGGGGAGAGGGCTGAGGTATGGGATGGGGTGGAGGGATGGGTGAATGTGGATGGATAGTGTATCGTGGTCAAAGGGGGGAGGGTGGAGACATGGGAAATTGCAAGGGAAGGGGGAGATGGGTGGGGCAGGGGTGAGTGAGCGAAGGATGCAACGAAGAAGGGGGAGCTGCATGGAAGTGTGGTGGTGGATGGGAGGCAAGGGATGGATGGAATAGGATGGGGAGGGATGCAAGGAAAGGTAAATGTATGTCAGGGGATAAACCTAGCATATATGATGGGAAAAAGGCAATCAGTGGATAGATACTGACACCGACGTGCTGATATGCTCAGACCTGCATACATATTCATGGCCTCGTATATTAGTACATAAATAATATATCTATACAAAGCTAAGCCATCAAAAATGAAATGAAATTTATACTTTATTACATGAAACCTGCACATGAGGGGATTTGTTGATCCCCAACAGGGATGGCTGGTCACTCACTCCTGTGGACACCTATGCAAAAAAAAAATATTTAGATTCAATTACTAAATATTAACTACATTGGACGACAATATTAACTACTAACATTACATTTAATTACTAAAAGAAAAATACCCGTGTATGATGTTTTGATGTCCTCTGTAGCTTCCATGGCTCCATCTAGGTTGAAGGAACCAACGTCCTCCCACCTGGGTGCTGGAGACTTAGCAATGAATAACTCTACATTAAAAGAAATCAAGTCATTAATATCTAATTCTAAGTAAAATTTATTAGACATTATGAGATCGCATAACTTATAATCCATACTTCAACATTAAATAAAACAATAACTAACTTGTTGTAGGTAGCTATATGTGGCATCCTCCTGCATGGGAACATGGCATGGATTCCCACATCGAAAACAATGATGTGGAACTAGTTCCACCAATATGGATAGATCATCCTAGCTACCACCTATAACTACTCTCCCTCGCACACCACCAGTAGGCTGTGCAAAAGTGTGTCTTTCGGGGTGGTCATGCTAGCTCTGTGAGGACATAGCCGCAAATGTGGTATTCCTGAGAAGGTGTTGTGTGGCACGTATAACGAAATCATAGATCTCATATATCCCGTTACGTAACCCAATGGGTTGAAAAAGTGGGTTTGGCTCTCGCCTAGGTGCACGAGGTCCTTTGAGTGGGTTTCAGTGGATGTGAGCTCGATCTTGGGATGAGACAAGACCAATGACCAGGAACTTGGTGATGTCAAAGTAGTTCACATGGAAACCTAACACAAACTTGTCCTAGATAGTTTCTTGAGAAAATGCTGTGGGACCTCGACATTGTTGCATGGAGGCTTGTCAAAAACCATGAACCATCTCTTCCTCCAGTTTTCTCTCCATGGATGGTAATTACACCAGTCCATGCAAAATCACCTCTTCCTCACATCTGAAGGTTGTCCTGTTCTCGAATCTTTAAATTTGCTCCATAGTTGGGATTGTGTGATATTCAGGTCTTTTATATCTTCTTTGGATATACCATGGGCATAATGTTCTCTCATTCAAGCCCTATATTGGCTCAAATTGGTTATCTCACTTTGTGCAAGGTTGATAGACTTGATTATGTTTTGTAGTGATGTGGCGAGGGAAACTCGAGAGGGTTCCCTGGGGTTATTCAGTTCATCACTCAATACCCTTAACTCTTTTAAATCCATGTGTAATTCATCTTCAGGGTTCTAGTGGTTCACCATCGAGTTCTTCATTTAATTCAGGGTTTATTAGGTACTCTGATTGGTTCATTTCACTCCTTTGTTGGGATGGTTCATGGGTATTCGCCATTATGGTAGAGGTAATGTATCTTCAATATCAAATTTGTTTGATTTCAATTCATTTCCATTTTTTTTAACTTTAGATTTTATTTGAAAAACAATGAAAAACATTAAAAAAAAACAACAAAATGCAAATAGTAATCCACCTACCTTATTCCAACGGCTGTGGGTGTTGTTTTGGGGTGCTTAGACGCTCAATTTTTGGGCTCCTAGGTGACTCCAGATCTGTTGCGCACACATGATATTGTGAGTGGAAATGAACTATTCGTTGTCGATTTTTTTGTAAAAAAAACAGGGACACACACACGTGTTTAACACATATGCACTAAACGCGTGTGCGTCCCACACATGTGCACATGCATGGGGTGTGTACACACTCCTAATTTACACATTGACAAGCCAACTTGGAGGTTTAGCATAACCGAAGCCGGAAGGCTTATGCGCGTCCAAGTGTGCATGCACGTTCCTATTTTTTTTCTGCTTGGGCGCTCCCATTGCATCATAATTAGGTAGAAGCTTCTTCTGGGCACCCACATACATTCCAAGTTGGTATCATTACCTAGCGACATTCGATGAAGTCATCTGCATTTTGAAGAACCATCTCGAACAAGCAAGAAACTGAATGAAAAAACAAGTAGACTAAAAAAGAACCGATCGAGAATTTAAAGTGGGCGATTGGGTGTTTGTTCTCCTTCAACTGTACAAACAAACTTCACTAAAAAATTCCAAAAATCATAAAATTGCACCCAAGTTCTATGGACCATATCAAGTTCGAAAGTGAGTGGGATAAGTGTCCTATGCTATAGACATCCCAAATAAAGGAAGAATACATGTTGTCTTGCATGTGTCATGTCTAAAGAAGAAATTGGGCTCAACCACTCACCTACAAATTGAATTGCCTATGTTAGACGACGAAGGAAAATTACTGCTAGAACCAAAATGGATTTTAGAAATTAAAACCATAATAGTTCACTCCATATTAGTAAATGAATACCTTATCAAGTGGAAAAACTTACCAGATGATGAAGCTACATGGGAGAATGAAGATTTTTGTTCCCGCCACCCATCCTTACCAATACTTTGTGGATGAAGTATTCCAAAGAGGGATAACTTGTAATAAAACCAAATAGTTTAGTAACTTAGTTAGTAAACTATTATTTATTAATGAACGACTTGATAGATCACATCATTTAATTGTGACCCTTGATTTGTATAAAGTCACGTTGTACTCCTTGTAAAAAGGAATCAATTCAATAAATAAAATATATCTTTTGGAATATACATATCATGAATCATGGGGAGCTACCTCAATCTATAATAACTTTTATTATTTGCATTTATTCCCTTTGAAATATTTTTCATCACAAATGCAATAGAGGCCCAAGTGTTGGAATTCACCCATGGCATTTAACTCGATCAACTAATAGATATGTAAAGGTGATGTGGTTAAATTATAGGAAGTAGGAGCCACAAAAGACCTGTGTAAGTGGGAAAGGAAGGGCATTTGCGTTGGTAATTGATCACCAGTTTAGCTTATCTAAGTCTATGACAAGCTTCCGACCAAGTGAAGGATCAATGCATAAGGACATGAGCATAAATTTTCTCTTTCAGGACACTAATGCCAAACATTCTAAAAAAACCAAAGAGATATTTTATGTAGATAAAAAACTGCTTCAGCCGCAGCCGCCTCCGCCTCCGCCTCGACTTGTAGTTTTTCCCAGAAGTTCGGTATCGGGAGGGCCATTTTGAGCTTTTTCGTAAGTTCGGTATCGAAAGGGGGCATTTGT
>LPNX010461663.1:0-34230 GCA_001517045.1 Pseudotsuga menziesii
ATTTTCATAAGTAACTTCATGCCTTGCATAACCGGCTGAAGTGAAAGAAGAAGAAATTGTTCATTAAACCAGCTTGCTGTGAAACAAGGGTTTTCAACACAAAGTGGGAGGAATGCCCCTTAAAAATTATCACACAATCATGACACACTCCAAGAGTCCAGACTCCAGACAACAAGAGATCACATACAGTTTGGCTTATTACTATGTGAGCATTGACAAAGAACATAGGAGCTTTAACAGAAAGTAAAGCATGACATGAGGACCATGTTCCAGCAACTAGGGATTCTCACAGAAGTTCCATCATACCCCTAGCCATTGTTCACATAGAGCCAAAGGGCACACTCTTCCTTTACAAAGTCATGTCCCTGGTGAATTTTGTGACCTTTTAATTTGTGAATGTCAAATATAAATAAGAATGTGTGTTGAAAAAAAAACGTAAATGTTGAATTACAACTGATAGCCCCATATAAATACAAATAAAGAAGCTTTGTGCCTTTTCATTTGAGAAGGTATGTCTTTCTAATTTATTTATTTATTTATTTTTATTATAGTTTATTTTCCTATGACTGTTATTTTTATGTATATAACATTGCCTACCCCTTTAAATTTGCTTTGTCCTCAAAGCAGGTGTAATGAGGAATATTGTTGGTAAAAAAATTATATTTCCCAAGAAGAGTATTCCTCTAGGAAGTTCTTCCATTTAATGAGATATTCTTTAATGGTTCCAGAACAAAGGTTCCTTTCTCCAGTGGAGATAAGATAAGATAAGATAATTTTATTAATATCCAACGAATGACATGAAATCTTATGTTTCCCTCTAGCTCTAAAATAATCCTTCCTTCATCATCCAATACAGGGAGTTCTGGCTCTGTTGATTGATGTTGTCCCAACACCTTCTTGGCACATGACACACATTGTTGACGTGGCTTTTGTCTAGTAATTCTAATCCATAGGTTACTTGTCTAATCTTTTTGTTAGGTTGGTAGGGCCCATAGAATTTTGAAGCCAACTTGTTCTTCCCTTGATGTTTAAGGAACATTTGTAGGCTTGAGGGTTTTCAAACACCCAATCGTCGTCTTCAAATTCTCTTTCCAATCGATGTAGATCTGCTTGTTTCATTTGATTGCTAACACTCATTAAATTTACTTTTAGTAATTGAATAACCTTTTAATCTTCCACTAGTTGAATCTTTACAGTTGGTACCTTAGTGTTAGATAATGCAAAGTCCTTCCATTTGGGTGGTTCATAACAATATAGAGCTTGGAAAGGAATCATCTTAGTTGATGTATGGTAAGTAGAATTATACCACCATTTTTCCAAATGTAACCATTGAAACCATCCTCCCAAACGTAACAAAACAACGAAGGTAGGATTTCAAGTGTTTGTTTACAATTTGAATTTCCATTTGACCATCTGTTTGATGATGATATGCCAAGCACGTAATAAGGGATATCCCAGTTTGTTTGCAAAAGTCTTTCCAAAAATTGCCTTTAAATTTTTCATCCATATCACTGACAATGACCTTCAAAAAACCATGAAATTAATAATATTTTTGCAGTTGGAGAGTCAGGAGATTCCGTTAAGACTTTCATTTTAAATATTGATGATGGAGCTAGATAGATTCTGTCCTTGTACTAAAGAATATCATTTCTCCATTCAAATTTTGGATTTTAGGCCAAGTTATTGATTATGGAATTAGATTCAGGGTTGTTGGCGTATTTGATTTGTATTTCATCCAGCCATCAAGAATCACAACCGATGTCACATATGTAGTTACATCTTCATATTTTTGTGACAGTGCATAGGCAACTACATTGTACTTCGACTTTTTATGTAATATTTCCATGTCAAAGGTGGAAACTTTCTCAATCCACTTTTGTTGCTTAGTTGACAATTTTTTTAATATTGTTTAGGGTTTCTAGAATACACTATGTCTATGTTTAGAAACGTTCCTACGTTTCGAGTGGACACGCCACCCATCATCAAGGGATCAAGCAAGAGATGCAAGATAAGAAAAAGGAATGGTGCTGAGAGATATATAAAGATGAAAAAAAATTAGCCGTAGAAGAAATTTGAAAATTTTTAATTTAATGCAGAACATAAAATAAGCCAAAGTTGGATAAGGAAAGTCAAAAAAGTGGGAAAATTATAATATAGAGTAATTTGATAGAGGGTATGTTTAGAAAAGAGGTTGAATAGAGAGGGAGAGGTGATGTCAAGGTCAAGATAATAGTAAAAATGAATAAAGAGGGAATACCGATAAATAATAATTAATAAAATAGAATTAGTGAAAGAATGTTTATTTATAAAGAAGTAGAAAAGTAAATTAGTACAATTTTTTATCATAGTAGGTATTGAAGACTATTGTGATCATTACATATCAAGAACTTACTTCCTAGGAGATATTGCTGCCACTTAGTTAATGCGTGTATAATGTCCACTTAGCTAATGGCTAGCATCTCTTTATCATATGTAGATTTTAAACCTTCCTTCTTTTGTTGACCTTTAGACTCTCGAAGGCTATCAAATGTTTTTCTTGCACTAATACTACACCAATTCCAACCTTGAAGTATCGCATTCTACCATGAAGAATTTTGTAAAATCAGGGGTCACTAATATTAGTGTGGATGATGACATAACCTTCTTCAAGGACTTGAAACGTTCTTCCACTTTGCTATTCCATTGGAATGAATTTTTCTTTAGTAGGTCTGACAATGGAAGCTTATCATTTTTTAATTAGTGAATGTGGAATTACAACTAGTGGCCTTGCATATATACGACCGAAGGCTTTGTTCCTTTTCATCTGAGAAGGTATCTCTTTATAATTTATTTTTATTATTTTTTATTTATTTATATAGTGTATTTGTTATTATTTATTTATAGATTGTATTTATTATTTATTTATTTATCTTTATTATATTTTTTATATAATATTCTAGTTACTTTTCCTATGCCTATGTTACTTTTGTGTATATAACAAATTTTACATGAAATTGTGTATTTACTATTTTCTTTTTGCAAAGATTTTTCCTGATGCAAACCATAAACTTAATCTTCAGCCCCACTTAATCATTCACTGCAAACCAAGTCTGGCTACTATAGCAGAAACCTAATCTTCACATATTGGGTGCTAGATTCAGATTTTACAAGTACAACAAGAAGTGTGTGAAAACTGCACAGGCAATTAGTTATCAAGTGTTGCATAGAGTTCAGCACGCTGTGGAAATTAAATAATCTATCAGGCTCCAAAGCAATGGAAATGAACATGTGACGAGGTACTGGACTCCAAGTTACTGCCAAATGGACTGCTTGGTGCCAACAAACTGGCTGGTGAGCAAAGCCATAAAGTGCAGAGTGTGGAGTCCAAGATACTATCAAACAGATTGGTTGGTACCAGTTTATTTGTGGTAAACAGGCAATAGCCCTTTGAAAGCGCAAGAGTAAATGATTGCCAGGTTCATTTGGTGATTGCCTAGAGGAATGTAACAACGACAGCACACCTGGGAGTGGTGTGATTGTTCCTAGACCATGTGATCTAGGCCCATTGCTCAGCAGCTCAGTAGGTGCTCTGGGGATGGGATGAGTCACTGCTCAGCGTAACATGCTAGTGCTCAATGGATGAGTTGGTGCTCAGCATATGAGTAAGGGCCAATGATTGTTGCTCATCTTTGCAGTGGAAGTATTCTTCTTGTGACATCATATCTAGGTCAAGGATGGCAGATTAAAGAAATATGTATATGGTTGGGAGGTGAGTGTTTCTCCATGCAGTCATGTCCTTGTGCCACGGAGAATCTCAATTCTAACTTGTAACCCCAGTCCATAAGTTTGTTACTTTTTCTTTTCGTCAGAAAAGGGAAGTGCCTGTGCTTTCCTGCTTTCTGTTTTTTTATTATCATGGACATAGTTGCTGTATAGTGGAAGTAGTGTTTGAATCTTAATTTTAGCCACACATTATGCTTGGAATGAAGAAATATTCTGGTAGGGAAATTTCTCCATGCATAAGGGTTTCAGGTAATGATCAGGGATCTTGATATCCTGACAGCACTTTGCAGTTACAACCCTCCTTGCTCATGGGAATGACTGGAAGTATATAAATGCTAAATTCTCAGCACTTGGTAAGTAGATCTGCACTCCTAAAACAAAACCTCAAGCTAGGAATCAAAAATCGATCAATCACCTATCATAAGGAATGCTAGATCTACAAAGACATAAGTCTGAAAATTAGGACAGCAAGCTAAATCTGCAGCAACCAATGACATAACTCTATTAACTTGAAAGAAGGAAATTGCAATGCAACTAGTTCAAAACTTCATCAGTCTAACCCTACTGTGAAGCGCTGTCTCTCTTTTACTAGGACAAGAGGTAAGAGAAACACAGGATCTAGAGACCTCAAGCGGTGCACTTCTTTGGAAGCGATAAAACCCTAACCCTAATGCATGAGCCTCCTAGGGAAGAGTGCACCCTCATACATGAGTTCACCCAGCCACCGTTGAAGAAAAGTGAACAGGAAATCATACCTGTGCCCAAGCTGAAACAAAAACTATAAGTATCCTTCCAAGCACTTGCAACTCCTGCCCGATCAGATCAACAAGACCATGCAGAAACAACTCACCATCTCCCACATATCTCAGGCCATATTGAATTGTGCGCTTCAAGTAATTGAGCACATGCTTGTTAACTTTCCATTGAATCTGTCAAGGTTCCAACCATGAAATGGTTCAATGCATTCACTGCAAAACATATATCAGGCCTAGTATTCACAAGATACATTCAAGTAATTGAGCACATGTTTGTCAACTTTCCAATGAATCTGTTGAGGTTCAACCATGAACTGGTTCAATGCATGCACTGCAAAACATATATCAGGAGTACTATTCACAAGATACATTAGGGAAACAATCAACTCCCTATAAAGAGAAGAACTTACCAATCAAAATCAAAATCAGCATAAAATTTCAGAGTTGGCACCATAGAAGTGGCCAAGGTTTTGCTATCAAGCATATGAAGTCTCTTCAGCATCTCCATTATGTACTTCCCTTGTCCAAGGAAGACTTCCCCTGTACCCTACCACACCTCTAGACTGAGAATGTAATGCATAAGGCCAACGTCCTTCATATAAAATTCACATGAAAGCTTCTCCTTGCACCACAAAATGAGTTTCTCAAAACTACCTAACAATCAAGTCATCTACATAAAGGACCAAGATTCTTTAATATAAATAATAAAGGTGAAGCCCAAATTCAGTAAGTTTTCATCAATCCTTGAGTACCATGCATTTGGTGCCTGCTTCAGCCCATAAAAGGCCTTCTTCAATCTGCACCCATGGATATCTCACCCATGCACCTCAAAACCCCTTTATTGATTAGTGCACATTTCCTCTTCAACAACACCATTCAGCATAGCATCTTTACTAACTTTACATCCATGTTGATATAAAGGCCAACCAAAAACTGATGTAAAAAACACGATGACTCTATTAAAAGTATACCTTGCAACTGGAGAAAAAGTCTTTTAATACTCAACTCCCTCTCTCTGCAAAAATCCTCTCACCACAAATCTGGCCTCGTACTTCTCTATGCTCCCATCAGCAGCATGCTTGATCTTGAACAACCACCTGGAATCCATTACAAATTTCCCCACTCGTCATGAAACAATCTCCCAAATATCATTCTTCAAAATGGAGGTATACTCCTTAGTAATGGCATCCCACCACAGATGTCCGGCGTTTGCCTCCTCAAAGCTACAAGGCTTTGTATCAATGAGAGAAGACATCAATGCAACATAAGTAGGAAATTTCATAATTCCATAGGCGAATGACTCACCCGAAGACGATTTTGGTACTCCCACTAGTTCTTGTGCCTCTTGCAAGGTTTGGGTAAGCCATCTTAGCTCCCTGGCTAAACTAGATTGTAAACGGGTCTTTGTTCCTTCATTGGAACCTTGTTGATACAAATCTGATTTTCTTCTTTCTAATCAATTTTTGGGGCAGCAGATTTTCTTCTTCTTTCTAATCACCTTTTGGGAAAGCCAAGCTTTTCTCCCTCCCCAACCTCCAAAGGAGGGCTCTTGAGACTGAGAGGACAATATGTTCTCGTCAAACTCAACAACTCCACTCACCGTTGTCTGTCATTGTGTTGGAGTTGAGGTATAAACGCTCCATAGTGTAGGTGACTAAACTAATTGTGCCACAACTCACACAATTTGTTACTATCATGCACTAAAGCATCGTGCTTCAACAAATCCGCTACCAACCAATGAAGGCCACCTTCTTGCACTGCTCTAGCCAGAACTCGTGAGGAAGTTCATGTCTAAGATCTCTTCTTGAACTCCTGTACACAATCCTCATGTTCTTGAAGTTTGCAAAATCCTTCTTGTTGAACACCATTTGTCTAGATGCTCCACATACCACCCCACAACACAAATGCTATTAGTGGAAAGGCATAGCACCATGGAGAAAGTTGTCTCAATCTTGGATGCTATCTCATCCACTTTGGCTAAAGCTTCTGTGTTCCATGCTAACTGCTTCTATTGTTGCTTGGCTTTCTTCTTATTAGGACATGGATATGCGTAGTGGCCCATCTTGTGGCACTTAAAGTATTTCATATGACTAAAATATGTCTTCCCATGATTTGAAGAATCAGATTCTTCCATCTTACTCTTTCCAATGAGGGCTAGGTTTTGGATCTCCTACAATCTAGATGCAATTGTCCATTGCCTTGTGTCAATCTTGGATGCTATCTCATCCACTTTGGCTAAAGCTTCTATGATCCCTACAAACTGCTTCTATTTTTGCTTGGCCTTCTTCTTCTTAGGACAAGGAGATGCCTTGTGGCACTTCAAGCATTTTATATGACTAAAATATTTCTTCCCGTGATTTGAAGAATAAGATTCTTCCATCTTACTCTTCTAACCCCTCCCAAGTCATCCTTTCTAACGTCATCTCCTCACCTTTCAGATGCGAGCTAGGTTTTGGATCCCCTCCAATCTAGATGCAATTGTCTATCACCTTGTCTCCTCTTGGATGAAATCATCCCAAGGTTTCTCAAAGGTGGACATCTTCTCACAAGCACAAGGACCCCAAGGTGCTAAGAACCTGAATATTGATATGGGCACAAACTCCTCTTCCAACCTTTTCCCCTGTAGCAAAGAGTTGATCTCTAAGCTCGGTGATCTTCATCAACTGGCTAGCCACCGTCTGTGTCACTCATGCAACTATCATTAAGTTTATTCCTAAGGAGCATCTTACGAGAGACATTGACGATCTAATATAGACAGACCAATGTTTTGTAGATTTACCCATGATGTGAGGGATCAAGTGGTCCTTCATGAAATCCAAAGATCCTCTTTGCCTTAGCAACCTTCTTGTTAGGCTCAACAAGCTATATTGGGGATGGATGGGAACTATAGCGTACCCCCCTTGACAATACTCCACAAATCAACCTCCTGCAAGAACATCTAAAGCCTGCACTCACGAGAAGTGAAGTTAGAGGCTCCCTCTAACAGGCCACACTCTGAGACCATATATATTCGCCATCCTTGCAATGCCTTGAATACAGCTCATACAAACAGATCAGCAATCAATCAAGAGTGCAAACCGCCTTTCTTAGCAATAAACCAACACTCCAATCACTGAAGTTTCTTGGGCATCTTACCCCACAAACCCCTCACAAGTCCAAATGCCTATCTCAAGAAGTCATTCCACTCTCTAGAGATTTTTTAGCATAAGACCCACTGAAATCCTCCAATAGCAGCACCCTCTCACAAGCAAGTGCAACAACCCTCTGCATTCACAGATTGGAAGACTTTAGCTGTACAGCTCTGATACCACTTTAAATTATCAACAAATGGTAAGCTAGGAATTAAAAACCTATTTATCACCAATCAAAATAGAAAATAAGGAATGCTAGATCTACATACACATCTGTTTGAAAATAATTCAGTACAGCAGGCTAAATCTATAGGAATCAATCACATAACTCTCTATTGACCGAAAGAAACAAATTACAATGTAACTAGCTCAAAGCTTCCTATGTCTAACACCACACTGAAGTGCTCTGACTCTATTATATAGGAACAAGGGATGATAAGAACACAATGAAAGTAGACACCTCAAGGGGCCCATCTTTTTGGAAGAGATAAAACTGTAAACCTAATGTGCTCCAAGGGAAGAGTGCACCCTCATGCATCAGTTCACCCTTCTGTCACTGAAGAAAAGTGAATGTATGCACGCATGCAAGAGAAACTCTCTGTCACACACTCACCTCCACACTGAAGATGCTCTTCATGCATGCACCATTTCTTGGGAACTGTGCCCTCTATAGATAGAGCATACATGTGCCCTAGTCACCCACTCAATGTCTACAAGACTGTTGTGTGCTATAAGACTCTCTAATGTGCTTCCCTCGTCAACTCCACAAGCTCTGCACAAGGATCGAGGCTGGCTGGATTGTCTGCTGAAACTGCTGCTGCTGAAGGAGAACACCTTGGACAAATAAAACTAACAGGAACATCCACATAAAGAAAAACCTTTTTCTAGTTCTGTATTATGGTAGAAGCAACACATGCTGCAGGAAATTTTAGATCGTCTCACGTGTCACAGAAACCCTGCCTCATTCAGAATGTAGTTATTATATCAAGAGCATACAAACTAATCTCGTTTAGGCTAAATGTAAATGCAATGTTCAAACTATCTCATGACACAACTTGGTCTGAGTGCTTCTGAGCTATTTTTTATAGCCAGTCTTCTAATTTATCTCCATAGCATTAAAAAAACACTTCTGGGAAATTTCCAATGGATATGGTATATGTACAAATCAAAGATCAAAAGTTGAGATCCTGAAACTGCATATTTTCTGTGGAGCCAAAACTAGATTTAAGAAAATAAGCAGTGCAAGTACAGAAACTGACTGATTTTGTAAGCATTGCATCTGTAAGAATAAATAAGGTTGCAGATATACCATCAAGAAGCTCATAAATTAGCACAAAATTATTCCGGATGGCATCTTCATCGAATGCACCACCAAAGTAGGATTTGAACAGCGCCACTGCCTGATGCATGATGAACTGCCTAATTAGTACCAAGCCATACACTATTATACAAAACCACATTTTGGTTTAGACTTAAGATGCTTCAGCACATGTTCCAAATCTTGCGTTTATATAATACTTGAGACTCTATAGAAAATATCTGTCCAATAAAACCTAAGGTTGCATTCCCTCGCGTGTTCTATAGATGTTGTCTTGCTAGCTTTCAGAAAGTTGGTTTCATATCTTGGCCCATTTCAATATTGTAACTTTGTTTCAATCTCATCAATTAACATCAATGATCCCCTCTCTTTCTTGAATTTGTAACCTATCTAGTTACTTTACATTAGAGATTATGCACATTCACAACACTCCATGAAGAAACCAACAATAATGGTGCTCAAAAACTAATCAGACCTATCGACCCAACATATTTTATCCTCAAGACCAATGGTTATATGAACAAATCAGTCAACCAACATATGCATCTTCCAAGCATTGCATATAACTATTGTTTAAATAAAAAGAAAGTTGTCAAGTTTGTTACCACCTCGATCCCAATATTGGCGAGATTCAATTCCTCTTTGTTTTTTTTAAATCGCTATTCTCAAAATCACCCATTGTGTTAACCAATGTTGGATGTTTAAGTCAATGTAATGTTATTTTTACATGCAAATTACAGTCATGAGGCACTTTTAAAACATAATGTTTGTGACACGTCGTATGAGCATAAGCAAGATGCAAGAACCTGCTTGTAATTTGAGAAGTGACACTATGTATCCTGGGAGAAAAGACACAACTAGAAGTATAATGTACTTGCAGAAGAGAACTAACAGAAGTGAGAATCCAGATACATACCTCAACCACAAACTTTAAGGCACATGCTGCATTAGCATTGCTACTGACAACAATCACAATATAGACATTGCTGATTCGCATGTAAAGAAAAGAGCATCCACCTATCTGCCTAACAGGACAGGTCCCGAGTTCCTTTGTTTGCATTATGTGTGTTCTGAATGCATCCACCATATTGCCACTGCATATGTCATGTCAATGCCCATTAGCATAAGAGCTTGTGTGAACATTGCACTTCTTGAATTCTTAAAATTTAAAGAAAGATAGTACAAAACAGAAACAAAAAATTACTTTAGAATAGTTCCCACATGTTATACTAATAGCTGGATGACACCTGCAGCCTACTAATGAAATATATTTGCATACTCGCTTTTGCTCGTGAATTTATTAGTGCAAATGACCAGTCCCCCAGGGCATCATTTAAAAAGAGTTTGGTGCCCACCCATGTGCCTTGAGACTATCTTCAGACTTGTCTCTATCGTTCACAAGATCCAAACTCCAAGAGACTCAGCCTCGGGGACAAAGAGGTACCCTGACCTGGATCTTTGTTTATCAAAATAGATGGCCTCTAGGGGCTACTCTGAGTGGAGGTGATGTTGATTCTCTATTGATCGCCTCCTCTCTTTCAGGTACTCCTGGGATGCCCCTAGTCACCTCTTGCACTCCAAGCAGGATTTGAACAGCGCAACTAGAGAGAATATACACCAACTGTACATCAGGTCACTTGGACCGCTCCCCCGAATGGCCTTGGGCCTGAGATGTCATTCTACTCCAAGCACTTCATGCCACTGAGGGATGGCCTTATAGTCAGAACTAGATATACACAGAGATATTGGATGCATAGCCTTGGGAAGTTAGGATTCCTCTTGGTCAATTCAAGGCTTTGCTTGCACTAGCTTCAAATGGAGACAGATCATCACATTCTGCAGTCTAAGAGGATTTGTAAATTATGTCATTCGTAGGAGTTTGAGTCAGAGGATCAACTCATATTTAGGTGTCCCATTTATTATGAGATCAGATGGAAGTTCCAATGAGGTTGGCAACAAAACAGAGTATTACAACTCAGTTATTAACATGAATTGAAACTCAAGAAAATATTTTTAGTTTTTAAATCCTGAACATCACTAATATAAAGTTATGAACTATAGAAATCTTCAGAGAAACTTTAAGAAATTGTCCCAAACAGGATATTCAATTAGGCCTGCCATTCTCCTGTTTTGATTCCTTCCAAGATCATAACTCTCTGCAGTCTCAGACCTCAATTAATGACTATATTTGTGAAGGTCGGAAATTTTATTTGTTGTCGATATGTGCACAATGTCCAAAATTTGTATGGCTTCTCTAATCCAGACAATTTGGCCTGCCAATTCCCAGAAAGGGTCACCAACATTATTTTTCAAAAGGCTTATAATTAAATTCAAATCTCTCCTTTCAAGATTTAGCTTTTTATCTTAAGATTGAGACAAAGCTTACCTCTAGGCCCTTTCTAAATAAAAGTCAATATCAATAAGTAAACCTAAAAGACAGACCCTTTTATAGTCACTGTAGTGACTGTACAGCATTGAACCACATAATCAACACTATTTGCAGACAAATCTGAATAAGACTCCAACCATTTTAAGGTGGACAATTACAACATGTATATTGCTTTTCACTTTCAAATTTCAGATTGAGAAAAAATTCAAAGGAAAGCAATGAATTAATTAATTGATGAGTTCGCAATGAAGTGTTTATGGCAGGCATTACAGTTTAGTCCAGTATTTTAAAAACCAGTCAACTAGGAACTGGCCGAGTTGACCGGTTCAATCCTCATCAACCTCAAACCGAGACAAAACTCATCCCAGAGGCCGGTTTGGTACCAAACCGGCCAGTTTTTCATTAAGTCGGCCGAGTTCTTAAAAAAAATTGACCAGTCTTGTACCTGTGACAATGAAATCAGAAATATTGAATGGTAATGTTAAATTCTTAAAGTAAAAGTGGCATTCTCCTTATCTTTCATGAAAGTTTTCATTAAGTCGGCCGAGTTCTTAAAAAAATTGACCAGTCTTGTACCTGTGACAATGAAATCAGAAATATTGAATGGTAATGTTAAATTCTTAAAAGATAAGGAGAATTGTCACTTTTACTTAAATTTTTAACATTACCATTAATTGTTTCAGGATGTTTGAGAGTGGTTTCCAACCTCATCGGACTTCATATGCAAAAAGTAGAATTTTAGATCCCATTCAGAATTCAACAGACTTAATAGTTTTCTGGAGTTCAGGGTTGCAAAGTTTCCACTGGATACTATCATGTATGAGGGTAAGGGATTGGAATTTAATCAAGCACATCAAACTCTCTTTGTATCTTGATGTTGGTAGTGTTGATGCCTGATTGTTGAGGTTGATTGAACTGCTCTGTCATGACCTTAATAAAAATGTATCCTTCAGTGAAACAAAATCACTTATTAAGCATAGGAAGCTTTTTTAAGCTTATTTTACGCTTGGATTAGGAAGTTTCATCAAAATTGTAGCGTGTAGACTAATGTCCTTGGAGGATCAACTTCGAGATTCAAGGTAGAGGCAAGGGCTAGAGACTAGAGAATAGGATCCCAATATAGGAAAGGATTTTGATGATTATGTATTTTCAATTTTGATTCAGATATGTATCGCACTTGGTGTCATTTTGATATATTCACCCTTACATGGTATATACATGAATAGATTCTGCATATTATGTCTCTAATAGTTTGAAACCATAGCTTGGAATGTTAAATATATCCAAGTTGGCCCTCAAAAGGTTCAATTCCCAGTTCCGAGTTTTAAAACATTGGTTTAGTCCAAGCAGGGTTGATCCAGTAGTTTTGTCAACAGAGGTCAGAAATTCACTCCTGTTGACTCATGCTAGCACTGCAACAAAACTGTGTAACTATGTATATCCTACTTCCATAGGTTGATATAGAAACCAAAAGCCTGACCCTCTATAATCTTCACTTTTATCATAATATACTGTTCTGAATGTTGAAAATGCTAGACTTCATAGTTCTAAACAAAGATAATTAGTCCTCTATGTAAATAAGACCAAAACTTATCAGGGGAGGCAAGTGCAGGGGGAGTAGTCTACGACCCTGATCGATAGATAGTCTTAGAGTTTGAATGAGGAATAGGAATAGCCGCTAATAACAAAGCAGAAGCATTATCTGGCTACAAGGACTCGGTGCACTCAAAAATAAAGGAGTCCAAAGAGTAATAGCTATTGGTGACTCAATGATGATCATTCATGCCCTCTGGTTTAGAAATCCACTTGCAAATGTAAAGCTCGAGAGAGTTAGCCAACAAGCCATTCTATGGGGCTAGATCTCAACCATGTAGCCTTTTTCCAAGTTCTAAGAAGGTTCAATGCTGAAGCAGATCGAAACATAAATAGTGGGGTTAGAATGAGTGAAGAAAACAGTTGGGTAAAGGAGGGGGCAAGAGAAATGATATCCACACACACACACCCCCCAACAATTATGTTACACAGTCTAAGCATGAGAGCTTCCTCCTAGTGCACCCATCACGTCTTGAAGGCAACGTGGAGAAGGCGCTTTAACTGGTCTCATCTCCCCCCACTGCAATTACATGCATCCTGTTTCTCACATAGAAGAATCACACCTTGGCATCCATGGCTCCTGCATGTGGGATTAACTGACCTATTCAGGAATTATTGTTCACCCTGCCCAACATTGAAAATGAACTCAATGAAAGAGATAATAACCTGGACCTCAATGGGATCACTTGTACTCTGACCTGGCAGAATCTCTAGCTACATAGGTTTTGCAGGCCAACTGGACTCTCCGTTAAGGGATGGGAAGAGTTATGGAAGCAATGTTAGTAGTGCAATGATTGTGGCAAATTTGCAATGAGATTAAAGGTTTAAGGAAGGGTCTCTCACCATTGTGAGGAAGATGTGGCAGAGATGCAAGGAAAAGTGACATACTCTGCAATCCAATGGGCGAGATGGCAAGACAGATTTGAGGAGAACACAGGGAACAGCGGGGTAAGGGACAATTTCACCCTATAAAGGGGAAGCGAACTACTCAGCTTGCACGACTGGGAGTCTGAGACTCCTGCCTCCATGACTAGACTCATAGGGCAAGAGCAAGAAATGGCCTCTGCCATTGCCTCATCGGAAACTTTGGTTGAGCACATAGTGGCCTGTACGAACCTCCTTTGGGAGGCCCAGCTCACCCCCTCCCTGGACTATGGTGACAGTTCCTTACACTCCACCTTTCAAGGCCTGCTGGAAAGCTCTGCGTTGTTGCCCATGGAATTACATAGAAAATACAATAGACCTGGTGGATGATGGTGTTGTGAATTCCACCATATAGATGCTACCACTGATTTTGGCCCTATGGCCATCAACACTGGATACCAGGTGATCCAGGTGGATTTGGTTTCTAAAGCCCTTAATAGGCATTAATCTTAAATTTTATAGTATGTTTTGTCAGATAGTATTGTCACTGGTCCAGTTTTTTAAGCAGCAGACCTGCATACTCTCAAGTTTGAGGAATTGAACAGAATCTCATAGTATTTTATAGAAAATCTGTATATATATCTGTGGAGTTTAGGATATGGATGCCTAAAAACTTTTTTTTGGTATCTCTATCCTGTGCGGCCGAACCACAGCCTTTTATGATATAAAACCTCCCTGTTACTGTGAAATAGAAAAACCAAAACTTATCATTTCAGAAGATAGAGTAACTATCTTTATGCTGACATAAAAAATCAATCTTGGACGCCTGTCTTCTTTCCTGGAAAATTAGTCGTTGTAGTCAGGATCTATGAATTGTATAGATAATATCAGGTTTCATTCTATCTAATGCGGTGTAGGCCAAAAATAATGTGTAATCAATGAAGGCAAAACTCTACGAATGACATGGGTGCGGCGGTATCAAGCTCTTTCACGATGCTTTTAGAATCTCTCTTGCAGTATTGCAAACAGTAAAGGCAAACTAATTAAGTTTCTTTAACAAGAAACAAGCTTAGAAGATGGCTATTCACGGTACAGCCAAGCTTAGAAGATGGCTATCTAGACCTGCGCAATCGTAAACGGTGGGCCATTCACAGTACAGCGTTGGCTGGTAAAGTAAGATTTGCAAATCCATATCAGATTCCCTCTATCCAAGCCAAGTACAGTTGCAAAATGACATAACTATTTGCTTTAGAGTCTATCCCAATTCTTTTCTATAGGCATTTTAAATCCGCGATTAGCACTACACGGTTCTACTATCATGAGAAGGCTAGTCGTTGCTATCCAATAAATTTCGCATAAATTTATGGATTTCGGCCTACAGCAACATAAAGTTGTTGGTTCAGAAAACTTCCAGAAACATCTGATCAGTTCAAAATATAATCCGTTGACGTTCCCACAACAAGCAATTCATGGACATGACAGTTAATTAACGTTTCGGATCTACTAATCCTCCGATTAAGACTAGAAGATCATGGACACTGCCGCTGTATTGTCCCTCTGTCATTTCTAGTAACTAAAATTACTAGAAACCTCGATGGTGGGTTAAAATAATAATTACCCTAAGGAAGGACTCCGCATTTAACTACAATTCTTGTTTTTATTTCTGAGGTTTGGCCCAGATGAAATGCAATTGACATCCGCAGGTCACGGTTTCGAATGAACCGAGGGAGGGAAATAAAAGCATACGTACCCGACATCATCGCGATAGAGGCGATTAATGAGAACGTCGCCACGAAGATTCAAAAAGTAAATTGCAGAAGCAGCCACCGGCATTGCGATCAGTCCAATTCCAAAACCTCGAGTCTTCAAAATTTAGCAATGGATCCTCCTCTTCTTCTTCTTCTCGTGCAGAGTAAACCAACCATTTGCTTTTGCAGCTACAGCATCTAAATCTATCCTCTACACTTCGTCACGCATACTCAGCTTCGTCTGGATCTCCACTCCGCTCCGCTCTTCTCATTGAATATGTCCGTCCGCCTTATTTCTTCATCTCCCCAACCCCTTTTTTCATTCCTTCATATGACCTCTCCCGTTAGTGACGCTGTGGTTAACGGACCCACCATCTCTCCAATACGTTGTCTTCTTGGTTTTGGTGTGAATCGTCCATGATCTTCTCTATGTGATCATGAGATGGTTTATTTCTATGTACGTATAATTATAAATCTTTGGATTGATCTGATAATATTTTTTTATATTAATATTAAAAATAGGTTTGGTATTATATTTTGTGGGTTGAAATTGAAATTGAAAAAATTTAATGACCTTCATGAAACCAAGGAGGACCTAGAGCTTTAAAAAGCAATTCTATTTTCAAATTTCTCTCAATTGCATCTCTCTTTTCAATTGCATCTCTCTTTTCATGAATCTTGATCAAGAAATTCATAGTTTGGAGAATCCTTGCTCCCTCGAATAGCTCATTCAAATTGTCCACCTTTAGATTGCTTTCAAACTTATTAAGGATATCCTCATATGTTGGGCATTCCATGGTGGAGTGTCATTCGATTTCAACCGCTACTTTCCTATAAAAGATGCAAGTTATTTCTTCCCAATCTTCCTTCGGTCTTAGCCATCTCCTCGTTGCACATCTAAGATGGTGAGACCCGGTCCTCAGTTGTGCTATTAAAATTTTAGTCTTTCCCTTTATTGCAACCCTCAAATAAATCGTTTCATCATGTGACCATGTTATGTTGAAATCTTTTGACATATAGTGTTTTTTTTCGGCCAATCTATTTTTCCCACATGGCAATCATGAATTTTTCAAGCACCCACCTTTTTATCTCCTCTTTAGAGTTAGGACAATCTTGCCATTTAATTCCCCATTTTCCCATCCACTTGTCATTTTGCTTCCTCCAAGTCTTTTTCCTGCGTTTTAGCTCTTCTCCATCGTTTTAGCTCTTCTACAACAACCATCTTGGGCCAGCAATGTTCATCTATGCCTTCCACATTTTTTAAGTAACTTAAAAAACTAATGACCGCTAAAGACTCCATCAGGAACATACCAGTCTCAGTTGGCAAGATCTCATATGGGACCGTTAACTTGACTTTGAGGTTACTAGTGATTAAGTGTTTTTGAATTCTTTCCAATTATCTCCACCTGTGGTTTGACATGTTGCTCCCCAAAACTTCACATCCATAAAGGATAACTAGGGCAACCAACAATCCAAAAAGAGTTTTCTTGGTCTTTTAGTCCCATAATATGCTTTCTTGCACATGTTCTGAAGTAGGTAAGAATCTCTACATCCCCCTTTAATCCTTTTAGTTCTACATGTCTCCCAATTGAGCCTGTTGTGAAAAACAATTACTAGGTACTTGTACTCTTCCACTATGTCCAAGGATTTTCCCTTAAATATAAAGTTAACCTACTGCTTTTTTCGCTTCAGAGAGAAGACCATGACTTTGGTTTTGCTATTGTTTACTTGCATCCCAACCTCTTGACAAAAGTGATCCAGATGGAGATCGGTAGCCACCCACCTATTCCACTGGCTCAAAACAATTGTCCATTGTGACAGTTTCCTAGTTATTTTTCTACAGTTTTTTGGGTCCCAAACTTTCGGGGTCGTTTTGAGGCCCTAAACGACGTTTTTTGGCAATTCTGGGGACAAATAGTTGCCATTGGCATACATTTGGTCAACCAAAAGTTGTAAAGCTTAGATATACCTTTCCAATGAGCTATCGAACGCCCAAATCAAAGATTGTAAGCAAAAGTTATGACCTCGGGAAGTTGACTGTTCAACTTACCACCTTGGGGCCGCAAACTTTATGACGGTTCATCTTCTAGGGTTACGTTTTGGACTTTTGNTATGAATAGGCCCCTTTGGCCTCATTTTGTATTTAGCTTGGCACGGATGAGTGTAGCAGCCACATCTCTTCTCAGAGATAGCTACCACCATTATAGCAATTGTATTACAGTCTGTTCTATTTCCGCCATTTAATAGAGTATGTGTTTACTGTATCTCTGTTATCTTTGCAAAATGTTTGTGATTATGATTCTGTATATGTTCTTTCATTTTGTTCACGCATAAATCCGGATCAGTGGTATCAAAGCAATCTGCTCTTTGATTGTTTCTCGGCACATGTCCCCGACGAGGTCTGAGTATAGAGAGTTTGGTCTCGAACTAGTTTCACTTAATCATTCTCGCCGTCCCAAACGACCTCCCATGGCGGAAGAAAAGAGAGACGACGAAGCAGGAGATCTTATCAAGTCGTTGCTCGAGGAAGCCCTCAAGCGACAGAGGAACGAGATGATGGATAGTTTCGCCCAAATCCTTCTACGAATGCCAGGAGCGGCAAGTGAATCTTCAATGAGCAGCCGATTTGGAGATGCAACTCCCTTCAAGGTACAAGTTAACTTAGATATTCCTTTATTTGAAGAAAAAATCGATGCAAATGCCCTAGATAATTGGTTGAATGTTCTATAAGGGTATTTCTCTGTCCACAATTTTTCTGACAGAGAAAATATCACCTTTGCGCTCCTTAAGCCAGCCCCCCATGTCCAAAATTGGTGGGGTACTTATTGTGAGCAAAACTCATCAGACGAGTCTGGAATGTTTGAAACAAATCCCGCTTGGGCCTCTTTCATAGATGTCATCAGGGAATAGTATTACCCTGTGGGAAACTATGATGACCAGTACACAAAATAGACCATTATGCGTCAAGAAAGAGACCAGACGGTGTCAGAGTACACCAACAATTTTCATACCTTGCGCACAAAGCTGGGTATCAAGGACTCCAAGCGACACCTAATTCTAAAATATCGCAGTGGTCTACATTGGTACATACGAACTGAGATGGACTTCCTCAACATCTCTTCACTTGGATCCGCCTATCGGTATGCTATCAAAATCGAGGAGAAATTTCGACAAAAAAACAAGCGAGACTCTCGATCTGCGAATCCACCACAGAAGCAAGGCAAGGGAAACCCTGTCCTGTAGAACACAACAAAAGGAAATGACAACCATTTCCAACCACAAGCAAAGAAGGGGGATGGAAAGACAAAGAAGGAAATCGGTAAGTGGTGTGAATTTCATAAAAGCCCTTGGCACAACACTGATGAATGTCGCTCAAAGCAGTCATTAGTGGCCGAGATTAAATCTTCAGAATTAGATCCTGATTCTAATTCTGAACCTAATGCCACAGCCGCATATAATGGGAGGCAGATCATTGATGGATACCCCACTGTCATTGTTGCTACCGCACAGATTCAACTAGAGGATCCTAAAGAGTTAGAGGCAGAGGAGCGTTCCACTCGCAGATGTGGGTGAACGGAATGCCTCTACATTTTGTTGTTGACAACGGTAGCCAAAAGAACCTGATCTCAGCAGAAGTCGTCAAGAGATTGGAGCTTCCGACAACACCACACCCACAACCTTACAGCATCGGTTGACTAAGCCAAGGACAAGGTATTCGCATTACTCAACAATGCCTCCTACCAAATGGAATCAAGCCTTTCAAATACGAGGTACTATGTGATGTGGCCCCACTTGAAGTTTGTGATGTTCTTTTAGGACAACCATATATGTGGAAGCGTCATGCTGTGTATGAGTCACGACCTCGCACCGTCATTGTTACTTTGGGAGGAAAACTTATCGAATACCAGAGACCATTGCACCTAACAAAGTCTTGCAAGGTAGGAAGATAAGCTCCCACATCAGAAAAGTATTCCTCTTCACAATTGCGTCTGAAGGAGAACATACGATCACAGAGACCTCCACACCCTATGCACAAGGTGTCTCTGTTCATCAGACACAAGAAGAAGACAGAGCCATTGTTTCCTCCTCTATTTGAGTACCTCTACGATGCAAGGCCACGCATTCAAGGTGCTCATCCAGAAACAAATCATCCATACAACAATTATAGCCCTCTCGGGATGTCAAAGAAAGGAAGCCTCTTCACTTCAGCAAATGTCGCACCAGGAGATCAACTCAACACACAATTCGAGATATGATACGGGATTCGACGCAAAGGAGACCATTGCTTCCTAAGGAGGGAGGATTGATCCAGATGGAGGTCGGTGGCCACCCACCTATTCCACTGGCTCAAAACAATTGTCCATTGTGGCGGTTTCCTAGTTATTTTTCTACAATTTTTCGGGTCCCAAACTTTTGGGGCCGTTTTGAGGCCCTAAACGACGTTTTTTGGCGATTATGGGGCCAATCGAAAGTTGTAAAGCTTAGATAGACCTTTCCAACGAGCTATCGAACGCCCAAATCAAAGATCGTATGCAAAAGTTATGACCATGGGAAGTTGACTATTCAACTTACCACCTTGCAGCCGCAAACTTTATGATGGTTCATCTTTTAGGGTTACGTTTTGGACTTTTGGGGTTCTCACCCCCATTATTATTATAAATAGGCACCTTTGGCCTCATTTTGTGTTCAGCTTGGCATGGATAAGCGTAGCAGCCACATCTCTTCTCAGAGATAGCTACGACCATTCTAGCAATTGTATTATAGTTTGTTCTATTTCCGCCATTTAATAGAATATGTGTTTATTGTATCTCTGTTATCTTTACAAAATGTCTGTGATTATGATTCTGTATATGTTCTTTCATTTCGTTCACGCATAAATCCGGATCAAAAAGACATCTAAGGCCTTCAAATGCTCTCTCAATCCATGTGCAGATTTTGTAATTAGGATAAGATAATCAACATACAAAAGTAGCTTCACCACGTAGCCCATTGTAATACCCCAATTTTGAACCTATAGTATTTTAATTGTATATGAAGTAAATATTGTATGGAAATCATGGCAAGAAGCTCAAGGCCAAGGCCCTACCATTGATGAATGTTTTATGGATAAGTGATCAAGGCTGATACGTATGGTGATAGTGCTAAGTCAAGCACAATAGATATATTTTGATATATCATGTAAATGTACAAAATAATATAAAACCATAGCTAGCTATGGGACTGCAAACGTTAAAGAGATGGGGGCATGATTCCACAAGGGCACGGGGTGGGGAGTGAGTCAACCCTTAAGCCAATAGGGTGTGACCAGATGTCAATGGGAAAACCCATGAACCCTCGGCCACTTTTGTCCTTTGTCCTCGATCATTTATTCTTTCCAGAAGGTGGTTGAGATAGTTAATTCCTGGGGCAGTGCAGGGCATGACAGACTGCAGTCTGCATAGGCCTGTAGCATAGGGGAGGACACACTTTTGCTTCTGCAGGAAGCAAGCACGTGATGCGTACCCTGTCCGTCAGATGAGATTGCGTTTGGGTTTCAGGGCATGACAGACTGCAGTCTGCGTAGGCCTGTAGCATAGGGGAGGACGCACTTTTGCTTTTGCAAGAATCAAGCACGTGATGCGTACCCTGTCCGTCAGATGAGATTGCGTTTGGGTTTTACTCACTCCTCCTCATTCATTCGAACCATTCCATTGTTGTTTAGGGATTCTACCATTCAAGCTCTCCAGACTGCTCATGTGCGATGTGCGTTCACATGTGTTGCAGAACCATGGTTTTTTTTTCTGTGATTGTCCATCCCTGATCCTGTCGTCATGTTGGTTCACTGCCTGGAGACGCAGAACCAGTTATTTGCAAGTATTTTCCTTTGTTGATCAAGGGAGCAGGAGTTCGTGGTTCAAACGGTTTGATTTCACTCGCTTGAGTTGTGAAAGGCGTTTCCGCAGTGGATTTCTCTATTACAAAGTGAGTAATCCTATTTTGCTGGTCTACAGTGCGGTTGTTGTGTTGGGAACCCAGGTTTCGGGTCTAATTGGTATGCAAGACTGAGGAGTGGAACAGAAGAGGAATGGACTTGTTAACCTAGTGCATAAAGGAACCTCAAGAAAAGATAAGAGTGGTTGGTAGATACTTACTGCATGCCCTGAAGAGCACTAGAAGGGAGGCATAGCCTGAAGGACTATTGAGCAGAGAAAGGGATGCTACCTTGTGTTGGTATGCAGGTAATGTGGATGCCAGACTAGATAGACCTTGTGGAGGTGTCCTTAGCTCTTGGGTGAACCACTAGTTTAGTCATTTTACCTTTCCACTGCCTTAGAAGACTGCAAACCCAAGGGAGATTGGATTGGCCTTGGGGCCAGTTAACCCAATTGGATCCTGGTTTGGCTAAGTCTTATTTTTCATTAGCCTTGTGTGTAAACCTTGGTTGGACAGCCTGTTAACCCAACTGTGCAGAAGGCAGAAGGGCAGAAGGCAGAACGGTGGTTAAAAGACTCCGTCAAGAGTTATGTTTCCGATTTTTGAGTTCTTAAGTGCGGAAGGCAAAAAGGTCGTTGAATGTTTCATCGCACATTTGACTTTCTGATTTCCAAGTTCCGAAGTGCGGAAGGCGGAAAGGTCGTTGAACGTTCCTTTGCACATGAAGTTTCAAATTCCTGAGTTCCTAAGTGCGCAAGGCGGAAAGCGGAAGTGCGGAAGGCAGAAGGGGAAAAGGTCGTTGAATGTCCCGTTGCACATTTGAGTTTTGATTTTCGAGCTCCAAGGTGCAGAAGGAGGAAAGCGGAAGTGCGAAAGGTGAAGGAGAAAAGGCCGTCGAATGTTCCATCGCAAATTTGAGTTTTCGATTTTCGAGTTTCAAGGTGTGGAAGGTAGAAAGCGGGAGTGCAGAAGGCGGAAGGGCCGTTGAAGTGTTCCGTCACACTTGGAATTTCCAATTTCCGAAGTGCGGAAGGCGAAGAGTGGAAGTACGAGAGGCAGAAGGCGGAAGAGAGATTAAGTATTGACCTTAAAACTTTATATTTTCGATTTCCAAGGTCGGGAGGGCGGAAGTGTGGAATGCAGACTGCAGAAAGATAGGTTCAGTGCGGAAGAAGTCATTCTGGCTGCAAATGGGATCTGTCAAGGGCGGAATAACTGTTACAGTGATGTACAGGGGTTCTGAAGCCTGGAAATGAAGGTGGAAGTGTGAGTTAGCATCAATGCACAGCGTTTGAAAAGAGAACAAGGGGTTCTTGAGGCAAATTTTTTAAATTTATCCGCATTGTGGGTATGGGATGTTACATTATGGTATCATAGCAAAGGTTGCAGCACTAGGATCTAAATGGACCAAGTTGAATAGTTAAAATGAGAAAAGAACACCCAGGTTGTGGTTCAACATAGCTACTGGTTGCAGCATTGGTATAAATGTGCCAAGGTAATTAGTTGCATAAAGAAAACTACTATGAGAAAGAGTGTTAATTACCATAATTGCTAAACTTAGCCACCCCGACAAAATGCACCGTAACCGTAGATCTGGATTCTACCACAATCTTGACCGTTCATGCTTGCAATAAGCAGTTGGTAAGTAATTTTTAAGATTGCCTAGCAAGTGATGTTGTTAACAAGATTTTGCAGAGTCATAGTGCATATTGAAAAGTTGGTCTTGATCCGACCAAGAAGGTCAAAGAAGATCAACGCCAAGAAGATTAACAGTATGGATGATGCACAGGATCCCTGTGGACATGGGGAAGATGCTATGGGGGAAAAGCAAAGAGATCCACAAGAGAACAGAAAGCCACTCAAATGTTGGGGATGTGGAGGACCCCATCTACGCAAGAATTTTCCACTTGAGAATGGGAAGGAAGGTCAAATCTATAGCACCTAAGAAGCTGAAACTGTGGGTAAGGAAGCATGGACCATTCCTAAAAATTCTACAGTATTAGAAGACCATCGGGAAGGTCATGAATCAACTATGGTGGAAGTTGGGGGTGAGATTGATGAATAGACTGTTTCTGTTTTGATTGACCCTAGATCCCCTCACAGCTATATCACCCCTAGACTTGTTGAGATGTGCACTTTGAAGAAGTCAAAGCATAGAAGATCATGGTTAGTCCAACTAGCCACTGGAACCAAGAAGAAGGTTAGTGAGGTGGTAAGGAAATGTTTATTTGTCGTGGATGGGTTAGTCACTTATGCAGATCTGAATGTTCTGCCACTTGGTCCCTATGATATATTCATTGGAGTGGATTGGTTGGAAGCATGTAGAAAAGCTTGAATGTTACAACAAGACTTTTGAGTGCTTAGATGAAGAAGGGAAACTAAAGGTGGTGAAAGGCATTCCAAAAGCGATCTCTGGAAGGCAGTTTTCAGCAATGCAGCCAAAGGAGTTATGTGGGAAAGGTTGCAGAGTGTATGCAGCTCATGTTTTGGAGGCAACAGAGAATGATACTCTTAGGTTGAAGGGTTTTCATGTGTTGCAGGAATTCAGGAATTTTTTCCTGATAGAATTTCAGAGCTTCCTCCAAAGAGGGACATTAATTTTACCTTTGAACTTGTGCCTGGAGCAGCACTAGTGTCCCAGACACCCTACAGGATGAGTACACTAGAGATGTCAGAACTGAAGATGCAGTTGCGGGAGTTGTTGGAAAAGAAGTACATCAAGCAAGTGTGTCTCCTTGTGGAGCACCACCTATGTTTGTGAAAAAGAAAGATGGTACACTCTGGTTGTGTATTGATCACAAACAACTGAGCAAAGTCACTGAGAAGAACCAATACCCTTTGCCTGTAATGGATGACCTCTTTGATCAAATAAGAGGAGCAGAGGTGTTTTCCAATTTGACTTAAGGTCTGGTTACCAACATGTAAGAATCAAGGATGAAGATGTTCATAAGACAACCTTCAAAGCAAGGCATGGATCTCAGGAGTTTGTAGTGGTACCATTTCGTTTCACAAATGCACCAGCTACGTTTATGTCCCTTAGGAATAATGTTTTCAGCAGGTACTTAGACAAGTCCATTCTTGTTTTCCTTGATGACAGTCTTACTTATTCAAAAAAATGAGGAAGAACTTGTAGAATAGTCGAGGTTGGTTTTGAAATTGCCCGTGAAGCATAAGTTGTATGCAAAGTTGAGTAGATATGACTTCTATGAAGATAGAAATTTATTAATTGGGTCGCATTATCTCAGATGAGGGAATATCCGTAGAGCCTGAAAAGATTAAGGCCATTATGAGTTGGCCTGCTCCAAGAAAGATGACAGATGTAAGGTATTTTGTGGGATTTGTTGGGTATTGTAGAAAGTTCATTGAGGGATATTCTGTAGGTAAAGTGGAGCCTATGTATAGGTTGAGGAAGCATGTATGTGAGCTTGTAGTTCCATGAGGAGATGACCCTCGTATGTATGTGCAATCATATCATAACTTTCTGAAGACTGCAGGTAGAATGACCTGAATGGAGCAGTATGGTTGTGCCCCAATGAAACCAAGGCAGGAAACTACCATGTGCTATGAGAAGGATCTCATGACGAAAATATAACTTCTAAACATAATAGATTTTAAATTTCAGATTTTAAATTTTGTTGTTGATTGCTAATTGACTGTTTGGCTGATCTAAAATGATGTCAAGATGACATGTTGTATGTGAATGTCCAAGTTTTGGGCAGCATGTGTAAGTAGGGGATAAGTGCTCCCACTTGCAAAAGCCAAACAATATGAGGATGGCCTCATGGTTGCAAAAATCTGGTTTTCTATAGGAAGCAGAAATGTGAATTTAGATTTTTATTTGACTATCAATGTTATTGATTGTTTGATATTTGGAAAAACCATGTATGCATGAAATAGATTTGAAAATCTATGATTGATTTTTTTATGATAACATCTCATGTGAGTTGCACGCTAGTATGTGACGGTGAGATGATGAAAGTACGCCCTTGGAGTACATAGCTTCTTGGGAGGATGTGTTTGGGATACATAGCTTCTTGGAAGGATGTGTTTGGGATACATAGCTCCTTGGAAGGATGTACTTGGGGTACACAGTTCTCAGAAGGATGTACTTGGGGTACATAGCTTCTCGGAAGGATGTGTTTTGGATGTATGGATCCTTGGAAGGATGTACTTGGGTACATAGCTTCTCCCCTCGGCTAGCTAGGCACCGATATGCATCATTGGGGACGCCCAGGGTGTAATACATTCAGTTAGATTTGGGATTCAGTTAGACTTATTTCTCCACACATTCACGTCATAAGGGGACTGTCACGGGAGCGGGGGCTCTGTGAAGAGAATAACCTCTATGTATTATGGTGTCCAGAAAGGAAGTGCCTGAGCTTGGTGAGCACTGGAAGAGGTGTTAGGCCCTTAAGTAGAGCTTCCATTGAGGACCCAAAGAGGTGTTAGGTTCGAAAGCGGGGCTACCAGATCTCGGTTGAGAGATGTTATACAGATAAGTATTCGATTACTTGGAAAATCCTTGTTGATTTTCTGTATATACACATGAGCATATGATGCAGCCATGGTTTTGAAAATCTTGTTGTAGATTGCATCCTAAAGGAATGAATTTGACATATGAATTAATTCATTGTGGTGTCCGGAAAGGAGGCGCCTGAGCATTGGTGAGCACCTAGAGGAAGTGTTAGGCTTTGGACCAGAGCTGTCATATCTAAGATGAGAGATGTTTTCACAGGTGATCCGAGGCTTACGGAAACTTGGCTACCTTTTAATGCACACCCTAGAAGAGCACAAGAAGGGTGGGTACGCTTGAGGGGTTGTATAACAAAGAAGAGGTACCATCCTTGTGTGGGGTGGGGCAGGTCTTGTGGGTTCCATAGTTGTGAAAAGACAAGCCAGATACCTGTGGAGCCAAAAGAAGATACTTTTGCAGATAAGTATTTGGTTTACTTAGCAATTTCTTGTTGATTTTATGTCAATATACATGTGTATTTTATTCATCTATGATTTCAAAAAATATTGCTAAGGAATGAGTCCTATATTGAAAATGAATCTAACATGAGAACTGACTCATTGCTTGGCGCTTGAGCATAGGTATTGTTGGTTGCCAAAGACATTAGAAATGTTCCAAGCTGAGGAGAAGGATTCTCCAAGACCCAGGAAAGAGTTCCAGATTGTGCCATTGGACAGATAAAGGTGCAGAAGGAGCACCACAGTCTTGATGAGGCTACATAGGAGCTGGAGGGTGCCACGCGATTGGTAGATCCATTTTTGTTCAATTTTGCAGAACACTAATGGCGGTGCGAGTGTAGCATTTTGTTTAAGACAGTAAAGCACTGAGGACAGTGTTGTTGTAAGGGGGGGGGGATTGTAATACCCTGGTTTTGACCCTATAGTATTTAATTCTACATGATGTAAATATTGTATGAAAATCATGGCAAGGATCTCAAGGCCAAGGCCTTGCCATTGATGAATGTTTTATGGATAGGTGATCAAGGTTGATACCTATGGTGATAGTGTTAAGTCAAGCACAGTAGAGATATTTTGATATATCATGTAAATGTACAAATTAATATAAAACCACAGCAAGCTATAGGACTGCAAACTTTAAAGATATGGGGGCATGATTCCACAAGGGCATAGGGTGGGGAGTGAGTCAACCCTTGAGCCAATAGGGTGTGACCAGATGTCAATGGGAAAACCCATGAACCCTCAACCACTTTTGTCCTCTGTCCTCAATTGTTTATTCTTTCCAGAAGGTGGCTGAGGCAGTTAATGCAGAGTGCAGGGCATGGTAGACTGCAGTTTGTGCAGGCCTACATCTTGGGGAAGGACACACTTTTGCTTCTGAAGGAAGGACGCATGATATGTGTACCATGTCCATTAGATGAGATTGTGTTTCTGTTTTACTCACTCCTCCTCATTCATTCAAACCATTCCATCGTTGTTCAGGAATTCTACCATTCGAGCTCTCCAGACTTCTCATGTGCATGGTGCGTTCACCTATGTTGTAGAACCATGGTTTTTGTCTGTGATTGTCCATCCTTGATCTTGTTGTCGTCTTGGTTCACTGCCTGGAGATAAAGAACCAGTTAGCTGCAAGTATTTTCCTTTGCCAAGCAAGGGAGCAGGTGTAACACCCCAGTTTTGACCCCGTTTGCATGATGTATATAATGCAATTAATCGTGGTGAGGAGCTAAAGGCAAAAGCCCCACCCTCGATTTGGTTGTGTATGATTTGACAATAGGGATAGTTGCCGACGGTATATCGTGCTATCCGACACATTAAAGTTTGGCATCATGTAAATACGCACATCCATTAAAATAAACCTACAGCCAGCTACGACGGTGCAACGCTAAAATGAAAAGGGCATGATTCCAAAGGATAAGGGTGGGGGAGGTCAAACCTTGGACTATGGGGGGGGGGGAATCCATGTGTTACCACCCTNTTCCCTTGTCTCATCCAACCACTTTAATGCTTGTTGAGTAGTTGAGGCAGTTATGGCTGGAGTGGAGTGTGGCAAGACTGTCAGTCCTTGCCCACATGCACACTCCACCAGCAGGTTGACCTCATGTTGGCAAGCAAACCACCGCCATTCTCTCCACGAGGCCATTCTCCCCATTGGCGGCTCACCCTCATGCATAAGGAGTTATTCACTCTCACGCAGGGACGGCAGCAGGGAGCCAGTTAATCTTCCTCACGCAGAGCCGAGTTAAGGAGGGGTGCGATTTCTGGTTATGGTTTGTTTTCCCTCTCACGCTGTTTGTCGGTCTGTGGTGGTGTGCCATCCATTCACGTAGAGAACCGGATTTCCTTTGGCATTGTTGAGCTGTGTATTACTTTTCCATCCTTCGTGGTGGATCGTGAGCTGTAGACCGCTGTGTTTTCTTCCAAGTTTTGCCTGGGCTGTGTCTTTTTCCTTGCGCATAGGTTGAGAGTTTGTTCTTTCCCCATTCTTGTTTGTGTAACCTTCTTCAGTGATTACATTGAGGAATTGTGTGCTGTGGGCTCTTGGATGTTGGACGACTGATGATTTCCACATTCGTTGGCTGAGTTTTCCCATGTCTATGTTGGGATTTTTGCTTCTGCCCCAACTGCGGTTTGTGTAAGGTTCTCGTCGTTTCCCTTATCAGACTGGGGTCTATGTTCATGTCCTTCTTTTGCCCAAGATCGAGAATCAGACTTCTCCCCTGTCTTGAGAATGTGTAATGTTGCCATCGTTCATTGTGAGTTCGTGGCTATTGACATACCCTAGTTTTGGGTTGTTGTTGAGTTGTTTTGGCCACGCTAGGGCCAAGAACAACTCTGAGTTGTCTTGTGGACTGGAACTGTGTTTCACCTTTCGTTTGGGATTGTCACCCGATTGTCTTTGCCTTCTTCACAGAGCTGTGAACGGGTGGTTTTGCTGTGGTAGGTAGTGGTTGGTCTTCGGACTGCTAAGAGTGGGATTAGAGGCTGGGTATGCTTGAGAAGACTGGTATTGAGGCCACCAGCTTAGCATTTAGCCTTTCCTAGCTCCTTGACGGCTTGGTGAATCCCTACTGTGTGGGTTTGGCTGATAGTGTACCTTGGCTATGTGTAAGCCTGCATTGACCCTTATTCCTTGAGGAACCATGCCCAGCTCGGGGGTGGCAGTGTTGCTGAGAGATTGATGAGCACGCTGGCCTATGGTTGGGTGGAACGTTGCAATGACGTAGCTGGTTGCGGGGTGAGTTCTTCATTAAAAGATAAGTACTCCTGACTGTTTCATCTCTGCAATTATATCTATTGTTTCATGAGAAATGATAAACATGTTGAATGCTGGAATGTATATGTTTGCTTCCGCTGAATGTTGAGTAACTATGTATCCTTGTATGTTATATGCATCTTAGTATGTATTATGTTAATCTTTTTAGTACCAACATTTATCCCTGTTCGTCTTCATGGGGGCTGGTTGCCCGTTTGTTTGGTGTTAGTAGCGTCCTCTTCACCGGTCGAAGGGTCGGGGACGTTATAGATTGGTATCAGAGACAAGGTTGCAGCATGGGCCTGAATGGGCCGTAAAGATGCAGTGATAGAGCTCAAGGTTGCAACAGTGGGCCTCTATGGGCCAAGAAGGAGCAACTGACAGAGGGTAGAATTACCTTCTATGTCCAGCAGAACAGCAGTAGACAAAAGAGTTCCAATTTTTTTTAAGTATAAAGCTCTATGTGTCGGCTGAGCAAGCCCAAGTGAGTCGCTATAGCGGCTAGGTCTCTGAGAAGGAGCCGACACGGTGGCTGAAAGTCAGGATTCACATCAGCTAGGAGGAGTCGATGGTCTCAGCTAGGGCGAGCCGAGACACAGCCGACAAGAACCCGCGAAGAGAAAATTTTCGCCGAAATTTTTTCTAAGTATAGAAATTGTCGGAAAGTATTGGCTTGTCGGTGGCGGACAGATGAAGAAAGAGCCGACAAAGCGGCGGAGAGGAAACTTTCATCGGAATCCATCAGCGGAAGACCGCCGAAACGACGACGCGATTTAGTGAATGAAGTACCCGCAGTTTCAGCGGAGATTAGTAGATTGATCGATGAAAATTAGTCCTTTGGGGAGCCGAGGTGGTGGAAGACTAAAATTCCAAAAATTTTCTAAGCCCGAAAATCATCGGATGAGCTAGGCGAAAATCCGCCCGATGCACATGGACAGAACCTAGAGACGGAGCCGTAGCAGCGGCGGAAGAAAGATGTTGAGGGTGCCGATACGTCGGCGGATGAAGGTAGAAATGGAAAAATTTTGAAAATTTGAAAATTCCTCTAAGTATGGAAACCGTCGGAAAAAATTAGTTGTTTGAGCAACCGATGCGGCGGAGGATGAAGGGAGAATTTTTTTCCGAAGAGTTGGAAGCGTCGAAAAAATTTAGACGATCGAGCAGCCGATGCAGCGACAGAAGGAAGAAGAAAAATTTCCGAAAATTTTCCTAAGTACATAAAACATCGGAAGACTCCAGAGGATTGGACCGCCGACACGTCGGGGAAAATTAGAGGATCGGTCTGCCGATACCTCAAAAGCTTAAATGGATAGGGATTCGAAATGGCGGAAAAACATTGGTTGTTTAACCACCGAGGGACAGCCTTTGGCATCGTCGATGAAGTTTGGAAGCGTAGATGAACAACAGAAAGGGTTAGTTGTATGGTCACCGATGAGCAATTGAGGAAATTAGTCATTTCGACTACCAAAACATCGGAATGATAGTTGGGAAGAGACCCGATTTAATAAAGGAAAAAAAAATTGAGTTTTCAAGTGGGATTTCTTAGCGGTTTTCAACAATTTTTCAGTGGGATTTTCAGCAGTTTTTCAATGGATTTACAGGGCTGAAAAAGGAGAAAATGGCAGTGATCTTGTGCGCCAGATTGTGCAAAAATCAAGGGGGTAAGCCCCCTTGACCCTTGTTGTCCCCTGAGACGGTCATTCTTGTGAAAATAAAATTCTATGTTTTGGGCAAATTAGTCAAACCCAGAATTCATAAAAGACGAGTGGTGCATCGGAAATGAGATCCGCAAGTTACTGAGTGTTCCTTGTTGTATGCACTGACTTCGCCCGATAGAAAAGTTTTCATGAATCTTCCTAGACTTGCTCCTACAGGTGGCTGAAGTTGGCAACCAAAATACAGTTGTGTGTAAAAGTGCAGAGATTTGGTGAAAATCATCATTTTAGAAGTAATGTGATTTTCACAACCAACGTCAGAATGGAGCATGGAGATAGGCGTTGGAAAGCTTATCCAGCAGGGAACAAAGGAGAATCACCAGATTTGAATGCGTAGTAGCAAGGTACTAGTGATTGTTTGAAAAAGAAATGTGCTGCTGTCAATATGGACAAACCCGGGAATTGCATGCCTAGAGGTAGCAAGGCCATGAATTCAAACCAATTGTTGTGTGGAAGAGGAGTTCCATGCAAGGATGAGGGAATTAAAAAGGGGAATTTCCTTAAACCCTATCTTGCTAATTATGATTACAATTTTTATACATGAGATGTATGAGGATATGCCTTGCATCCATAAGATATTACATGTTGGTAAGAATAGTGAGAATTATACATTTATAATGAGCCACTAATGATAATCATTGCATTGGTGCTGGCATTAGTGGAAAAACCAACGACAACATGGACCTGGCTGAATATGTTGCCGATGTTGACGAATGTGACTAGCAAACCTCTGGAGAAAGGGATAAGGCAACAAGTCCATAAATAAAAGTTGGTGAGCAAATTCTGCAATCTCCTGCAAAGGACCAACCAAATTGGTCATGCCAAGGGTGTAAGTAGGACCCATGAAGGTAAGAGTTTGATTATGACAAATTCCATGGAGTGGTAAAGGTAAGAGACCTCATACCATATGGATATTTGAATGTTATACTACATCCATATAGAAATGTGTCATGCCTGTATATAGATTAGTAGCCCAAGGAAAGTAAGTACTGATGATCTTGATTATAGTAATGCATCCTATATGAAGTAGTCATGGTTAGGCCATGCATGGTGTGTTGAATGCATAATACTCTTGAATCAATGCAAGGTAGCCTTGAATGGATACACATTAAAAAGATTTTATGAATCTTGTAGTCATGCAATGAATGGATGCATACGAAGGGAGTGAGTGACTGATTGCATAAGTATAGGTGCAAATGTTGTGATGCATTGCATGAATGCATTGAGATGAGTGCAGGTGATATTATGAATAACTAATGGCTGAAATGATGAATTGATGACAATTCAGGAACCATTTCAAAGGCTGTTATGAATGCAGGATAGTAAGCGCATAAAGAGGATAGTCATGACCAATTGGCTGCCGGGAATGTTGTATGGAAGAGCAAGCAATGAGAAGGTTATATGCATCCAGACTTACCAAGTGTTTGGTTGATTGAAGCTCAGGTTTCAGGTAGATTATTTGGAGCATGGCAATGAGAGTAAGACCATGACAAATGCCGGAATCTACCATGTGAAAGAGCCAAACCTTATGAGAAGAGTCTCATGGCTGTGAAAATAGTTGGTATGCATAATGGGTGGTTAAACTTGAGTTGTGAATTTCGGATTTAAGGAATTGTTGATAACTACTAATCACTATTGGCTTGCATAAGATTGTGTCAGGAGGATGCATTGTAAGTGGGTATTCATATTATGCTAGTAAGCATAAAATTATAATGGGCATAGTGGTGCTACTTACAAGAGACCCATAATTGAGGATCACCTCGTTGCCAAGCAAATTAATTTCTGTAGTAGACAGAATTGCAAATTCCTATTGAATTTGATTACTAATGTCATTGCTTGGTTATGGAACAATCAATTTGGATTGTATTATCAGATAATGATTGGCTGTTTGGCTATTTGATGAATGTGCCAGGGGTACACACTACAGGAAGATCGTGTGTGATGGCCTGCAGGAGCCAAACTTCATGGGAAGGTTTTCCCTTATCTTGGAAATGGGTTTCGGGTGAAACTCAATTGGACATTTTGGAAATGTCTCATCTGCACTACATGTTTGGTAAGCAACATGAGTGAGATGGTATAGATTATGTCGGTAAGACATGTGTGGATATGAAATGTAAAAAGGAGTTGGGATGGCTAACCGAGGGACTGTCAACTCGGAGAAGGGAGCCCATTCCTCCTTAATGAAGGAATACTGCATCGACAAATGGATAAGTGTTATGTGACTCTTGCTAAAAATATGGCTGTCAAATTATTAAAATTCCATATGCAGAACATGTTTTGATTTTATTTCCATGATGACCAATTGCTTGAGTATGAATAGGGCCTACATGGCACACACCGAGAAAGGGTGCACACTTTTTCGATGTCGAGTCATGAAAGGGTTTTAAATATTGACTACACCCTAGGGAGTGGACGCACTCCTGGTGTCTCAATATTTGATAGTGAATGATATGAAACATGATTACAGTTTTAGAGCAATAACGCTGATGAGTTTGCTTATATTGCTTGTGTTGACAAGCTAAATAGATGCAGTTGGGTGTTGCACCCTAAAGAGAAAAGGCAAATGGTTGTGGTGAGGGGTTACAGAGTAAGGGTTATTGTTGATATAAGTGTGCATTATGTTGATATAAGTGTATGTTGGGTTGTTATATGCCTGGGGATCCATAGTAGATCCTAGACCTGGAAATGGTCGTGGTAAATTTCCAAGCCCAGTCGACATGAGGGTTTACTGGCTGGACATTAATTATTTGATGTTGTGGAGCAGCCTGCGTGCTGACCTAACATCCAAGTCCATAGGCGATCCCAAGGCTTGCAGAGTGAAGCAGGATCCTGTGGACCAACGAGGAAACGCACAATACAGATAAGTATTGGATTATTTTGCTTATGAATGTACATGTGTATATGATTTGTTTATGATGTTTTAAGCTCTTGTTCTTGAGATAAAACTGATGAGAATAAACTAAACATGTGAGTCTATTCAATGTTTGGATATAGGTATCACTGGGAGTGAGGACTATGAGAGCATCCTAGGGGTGCATGTGGACATGTGACTGTCCTAGAGAGCTCAGAATGAGCGGTAATGAAAAAGGTGCTAGTGAGACGGTGAAGTTCCTAGCAGCCGAGGAAACCATGTGGGAAGGCTCCATGGTTTAGAGGTTTGAAATAGACCGGAGACACTAAGTGTCATGACCAAGAGGGATTGGTCCAGCGTTCACGGTGAAGTGAAAGAGGCTGAGAGCATGAAAAGCCACAGTGGTGGTGTGGGTTCCAGGATGGAACAAAACAAAGAGGGGAAAAACTCTTGCCGCTCTCTCTT
>LPNX010461663.1:34750-133532 GCA_001517045.1 Pseudotsuga menziesii
AATGGACATAAATGAGCTCGTGTGCCTGTTAGGAAGGCATGGAAAATATGAAAGTCTCATTGATGAGACTTGGACTGTCATGCCAATTGGGTAATTAATTGACTGATTTTAATGTCTATATTATGTTTGGCTTGATAGAATTTCAATGGTGCATTTCACAGGTGAGAAAAGTGAAACTTGGTGGTGCACATTGATCATGGCAGCAGATCAAAAGTTGTTGGACTTAGCTGGAAGTCTCCTTTAAATGATTGCCAGGACCCAAGAAAATATTGGGGAGATGCTCAAGATACAGAAAGGGCAGAATGAAATGAACCACCAGATTTTGCAAGACTCTATTGGTTTGCAAAGGGAAGTGAAAAACCTTATGGGGGCAATCGAAAAAGGGAAGGAAGGTGGATCAGTGATGGGACATTCATCCAAGCGACCCGTTGAGAAACAGTCCAGGAATGAAGACTCAAAGGAAATTGAGCAGGTAAAGATGAAGCAGCCAGTGAAATGCTGGGAATGTGGAGTACATCATTTACATCGGGACTACCCAATGAGGGAACATGAAGAGGGCAACAGCCACAAAGTTCCTAGACTTCGGGATAAGCTAAAAGTTGAGAACCAGCGGGAGAATTTTGTGGGAGCCGAGGGGCTTGGTCCTTAACGTTCAAAGTAAATAATTGAACGTGGGATAGATCTGCAAAATTTTGAAATTTTGGATGTACAATTGTATATGTATTCCTATGTATTGGAACACCGAGGATGGGTGTTATTCCAAGGGGGAGGGGAATGTAACACCACGGTTTTGATCCCGTTTACATGATGTATATAATGCAATTAATCGTGGTGAGGAGATAAAGGCAAAAACCCCACCCTCGATTTGGTTGTGTATGATTCGGCAATAGGGATAGTTGCCGACGGTATATTGTGCTATCCGACACATTAAAGTTTGGCATCATGTAAATATGCACATCAATTAAAACAAACCTATAGCCAGCTACGACGGTGCAATGTTAAAATGAAAAGGGCATGATTCCAAAGGATAAGGGTGGGGGATGTCAAACCTTGGACTATGGCGGGGGGGAATCCATGTGTTACCACCCTGTTTGATTTTCCATCTTCCCTTGTCTCATCCAACCACTTTAATGCTTGTTGAGTAGTTGAGGTAGTTATGTTTGGAGTGGAGTGTGGCAGGTCTATCAATCCTTGCCCACACGCACACTCCACCAGCAGGTTGACCTCACATTGGCAAGCAAACCACCTCCATTCTCTCCACGAGGCCATTCTCCCCATTGGCGGCTCACCCTCATGCATAAGGATTTGTTCACTCTCATGCAGGGACGGAAGCAGGGAGCTGGTTAATCTTCCTCACACAGATTCAAGTTAAGGAGGGGTGCGATTTCTGGTTGGGGTTCGTTTCCCCTTTCTCACGTTGTTTGTCAGTATGTGGTGGTGTTCCATCCATCCATGCAGAGAATCGGATTTCCTTTGGCATTGTTGAGCTGTGCATTGCTTTTCCATCCTTCGTGGTGGATCATGAGCTATAGACCGCTGTGTTTTCTTCCAGGTTTTGCCTGGGCTGTGTCTTTTCCCTTGCGCATAGGTTGAGAGTTTGTTCTTTCCCCATTCTTGTTTGTGTAACCTTCTTCAGCGATTACATTGAGGAATTGTGTGTTGTGGGCTCTTGGATGTTGGACGACTGATGATTTCCACATTCGTTGGCTAAGTTTTCCCATGTCTATGCTGGGATTTCTGTTTTTGCCCCAACTGCGGTCTGTGTAAGGTTCTCGTCGTTTCCCTCATCAGACTGGGGTCTACGTTTATGTCCTTCTTTTGCCCAAGATCGAGAATCAGACTTTTCCCCTGTCTTGAGAATGTGTAATGTTGCCATCGTTCATTGTGAGTTCGTGGTTGTTGACGTACCCTGGTTTTGGGTTGTTGTTGACGTACCCTAGTTTTGGGTTGCTGTTGAGTTGTTTTGGCCACGCTAGGGCCAAGAACAACTCTGATTTGTCTTGTGGACTGGAACTGTGTTTCAACTTTCGTTTGGGATTGTCACCCGATTGTCTTTGCCTTCTTCACAGAGCTGTGAATGGGTGGTTTTGCTGCGGTAGGCAGTGGTTGGTCTTCGGACTGCTGAGAGTGGGATTAGAGGCTGGGTATGCTTGAAAAGACTGTTGTTGAGGCCACCGGCTTAGCATTTAGCCTTTCCTAGCTCCTTGACAGCCTGGTGAATCCCTACTGTGTGGGTTTGGCTGATCGTGTACCTTGGCTATGTGTGAGCCTGCATTGACCCTTATTCCTTGAGGAATCATGCCCAGCTCGGGGGTGGCAGTGTTGCTGAGAGATTTATGAGCACGCTGGCCTATGGTTGGGTGGAACGTTGCAGTGACGTAACTGGTTGCGGGGCGAGTTCTTCATTAAAAGATAAGTACTCCTGACTGTTTCATCTCTGCAATTATATCTATTGTTTCATGAGAAATGATGAACATGTTGAATGCTGGAATGTATATGTTTGCTTCCGCTGAATGTTGAGTAACTATGTATCCTTGTATGTTATATGCATCTTAGTATGTATTATGTTAAGCTTTTTAGTACCAGCATTTATCCCTTTTCGTCTTCATGGGGGCTGGTTTCCCGTTTGTTTGGTGTTAGTAGCATCCTCTTTGCCGGTCGGAGGGTCGGGGACGTTACAGCAGGAGTTTGTGGTTCAGACGGTTCGATTTCACTCTCTCAAGTCACGAAAGGCATTTTCGCTGTGGGTTTCTCTATTACAGAGCGAGTAAGCCTATTTTGCTGGTCTACAGTGTGGTTGTTGTGTTGAGCACCCTAGTTTTGGGTCTGATTGGTATGCAAGACTGAGGAGTGGAAGAGAAGAGGAATGGACTTGTTAACCTAGTGTAGAAAGGAACCTCAAGAAACGATAAGAGTGGCTAGTAGATCCTTACTGCATGTCCTGAAGAGCATTAGAAGGGAGGCATAGCCTGAAGGACTGTTGAGCAGAGAAAGGGATTCTACCCTGTGTTGGTATGTAGGTAATGTGGATGCCAGGCCAGATAGACCTTGTGGAGGTTCCCTTAGCTCTTGGGTGAGCCACTAGTTTAGTCATTTTACCTTTCCACTGCCTTAGCAGCCTGCAAACCCAAGGGAGATTGGCTTGGCCTTGGGGCCTGTTAACCCAATTGGATCTTGGTTTAGATGAGTCTTGTTTTGCATTAGCCTTGTGTGTAACCCTTGGCTGTACAACATGTTAACCCAACTGTGAGAGATGGTTTGGACTTGGGGCCTATGAACCCATTTGTTGGTTAGGTTGGTCCTTAATGCAAGTGTTGGCTTGATAATCCTGCAACCTATTAACCCAACTAGGTGTTGGCTTGGTTGGGTAGTCTGATAAGTCAAACTAGTTGTTGAATTGACTGTGTGATAAAATTACCTACTTGTGTTTTCTTTGAGGATTGTTGTATAGTGCATCCCTGTTTGGTTGAAGGCCTAGGAGTGGAGTAGGGCTAGAATTGGCTGATAAGCCTAGTAAAAAAGGAACCACACAAATGTAGAAGTAATAGATCAATTCTATGAGCAATGATGCTAAGAAGAAGCACAGGAATTAGATCTTGCTACCAAGAATTCTTACAATCATACACATGAAAACTAGAGAGAAGAAAAGAGACTGAATCACATGAATGAAGAAATGAATATTGGTGTGTATCCTTCCGTTGAAAAATGATGAATAATAGTGTACATAAATAGTACATCCCTCATAGGAAAATCGAGTTGTATGGAGACAACTCGTAAATCTCAAAAAGGCTGACTTACCAAAATATAGCAAACCCCCATAGGTGGCTAAAGCACTTGCCAAATCTATCAAGGACCTCACGAATTGGAAAAATCATGAGTGAGTTGTCAAGGGAGATGGAAAAACATGCTAATCCTATAAAATGGAGAGAAAATCATGAAGGATGGGTTGGAAACAAAGGGACCCAGTTTCCTAGTTGACTTGTTTTTACCTTATCCACAGGAAAAGCTGAATAAAGCATAATATGTTGTAAAGTATTGGATACTAATTCTGGATGGCCAAAAGGTGGTCAAGATTAGCCCAGAATCAGAAATAAAGTATTCTTGGGATATAGATGGCATGTATTGACTTTAAGGTGCAAGTGGATGCCAACTAATTAAGTTAATGGGGGAATAATTAATCAAATAATGATTAATTATTTTATCCTAAGTTATGAGTGGGTTTAATATATTCCAACAACAAAAAGATCAAAGGGGCTGGTAAATCCAGCCTGCACACCCGCGTGAGAACTAGAGGGAAGGTATGGCCTGAAGGACTGTATAAGCGGAGAAAGGAATACTTCCTTGTGTAGGATGGGGTGGAGTTGTGGAGATCAAGCCAGATCTAGTGTATGTATCCTTAGCTCTAGGGTTGAGCTCACTAGCCCAACATTTCTACCTATCCATTGCCTTAGTAGCCAGATAATCCCAACTGTCAGATGGTTGGTTGTGTCCTGTTGTGTTTTAACTTGTCGCCTCAGTAGCCTATAAATCCCAATTGTTTATTGGCTTGGCTAGACAGTCTATGAAAGCCAGTTGTTAGTTGGTTGACTGTGTTTTGATGTGTGTTGGTTTTGTGTAAGCCTGTTGTTCCCTAGTTCCTTGTGGAAATCATGCCCATCTTGGGGGTGGCAGTGTGTTGAGAGATTAATGAACACACTGACCTATGGTTGGGTGGAACGTTGCAGTGACATAGCTAGTTGCGGGACGGCTTAATCATCAAGATAAGTATCTCTCTTACTCTATTTATGCAATTTAGTTGCTTATGAATGACTATGTCGGTTCTATATAATGCTTATGAATATGATGAATTGCTATGTTCATGTTGAATGCTTGTTGATGGTCAAGTAGAGGGTTACTTGAGTATGAATGTCCTTGTAATTGCTTGGTTATGACTTATATGTTTTATGCACTTTACTTATGTTCATGCCTTGGTGTTTTTATGATGCATTTGCCCAAGTTCATGGAGGATAGAAGCATGTACATAGGTTATAATGCATATGACTTAGTGTTTTCGCCCCTTGGAATCCTCCTGCGGAAGGCAGAAGGCAAAAGGTGGAAAAGGGAAAGTTGGACAAGGAAAATTATGGCATTTCTGCATCATGGGATCAGCAGTGGAGGTGGAAGGAGGAATGCAGGAGGCAGGAGAAAGAAGTTTTATCAAAGCAGAATGTGGGATTTTCAATTTCTGGGATCCGCCTGCGGAATTCAAAAGGTGGAAGGTGTAAATCATGAGAAAAGATAAGGAAAGAAGTGGGATTTCTGAATTCTAGGATCTGCCTACAAAAGGCGGAGTGCAGAAGTTGGAAATCCGGAAAAAGGTTAAGGTAAATATTTGGTCTTCTGATTCCTGAGATCCGCACTGGAGGGCGGAAAGGCAAAATGCTGAGGGCGAAAATCAGGATAGAGGTTCCGTCATTTGATAGTTTTATGAGTTCTAAAGTGCAAAAGACGGAATGGTGGTTAAAAGACTCCGTCAAGAGTTATATTTCCGATTTCTAAGTTCCGAAGTGCCAAAGGCGGAAACCGGAAGTGTGGAAGGAGGAAGGTGGAAAGGTCGTTCAATATTTCGTCGCACATTTGAGTTTCCGATTTCTGAGTTCTAAAGTGCGGAAGGTGGAAAGGGCATTGAACGATCCTTCGCACATGGAGTTTTCGATTCTCGAGTTTTGAAGTGCGGAAGGAAGAAAGGGCATTGAACGTTCCTTCACACATGGAGTTTTCAATTCCCGAGTTCTGAAGTGGAGAAGGCGGAAAGCAAAAGTGCGGAAGGTGGAATGGTCGTTGAATGTCCCGTCGCACATTTGAGTTTCTGATTTTCGAGTTTCGACGTGCGGAAGGCGGAAAGGTTGTTGAATGTTCCGTCGCACATTTGAGTTTCCGATTTCCGAGTTCTGAGGTGCAGAAGGAAGAAAGCAAGAGTACGGAAGGCAGATAGCAGAAAGGTCATTGAAGTGTTCCGTTGCACTTGGAATTTCCAATTTCCGAAGTGCAAAAAGAGGAGATCGAAAGTGCAAGAGGTGAAAGGCGAAAGAGAGATTAATCATTGTCTGTCGAACTTTATATTTCTGATTTCCAAGGTCGGAAGGGAGGAAGTGCAGAATGCAGGCTGCGGAAAGATAGGTTCAGTGTGGAAGAAATCATTTCGGTCGCAGAAGGGATCTATCAAGGGAGGAACGACTATTACAGTGATGTACAAGGGTTCCTAATCCTGGAAATGAATATGGAAGAGTGAGTTAGTCTCCATGCCCGGTGTTTGAAAAGAGAACAAGGCTTTCTTGAGGATTTTTTTTAATTTATCTGCATTGTGGGTATGGGGACGTTATACCCACTAACTGAATACTCTCTCTATTGGTGTTGTTTAACCATTCTTTCGTCTTATCAATATATAAACCAAAACATCTTGGGGAAAATGAGGCACCCTTGTTTGACCCCAATGTTGTTACCAAAGCATTCAAAAAATCCTTTCTTAGTTATGATTTTAGCCCTAACTTGCTCATAGAGTTTTTGGACAGTCTCTCTATATTCGCTTGGAATTTCGAGCTCCTCCATCCTTCTCCAAATCTTGTCTCTAGGAACCATGTCGAAATCTTGTTTAAAGTCAATGAAGCAACAAAAGGCCTCCCCACCCTGGGTGTCCCAAACCTTTTCGATGAAATGCCTAAGAGTAATGTAATGATCAATGGTAGAGTGCCTTGGTCTAAAACCAACCCATCCTTTTGCTCTTTTACCCTTTTTTCTACCCAACTGTTGATTCTACGCTCCACCATGATCCCAAATGATTTTCCAAGAAGAGGATTAACCATAATAGTGTGATAATTAGAAGATAAATTGATTTCTCCAGTTTTGTTCAGAGGGATAGTAACACTAGTTGTCCACTCAATTAGAAAGGTTCTTTGTGTGACACTGTTGAAGATGACTTTGATGCTCGAGGCCAAGGTCTCAACACGCCATTTTAAAAATTATTCCTGCAATCCATCAATGTCTTGAGCTTTACCACTTGTTAATTTTGGTATACCACACTTGACATCCTCCACTAAAAATAACGCAATTGTAGTGTTGATTGTGACAGGGCTACTTTTCTCTAGTTCTTTCTCATATAGAAGCTTCACATATTCTAACCACTACATATCATGTTGATGTTTGAGCAAAATCAGAGAAGCTTGAACTTTAAAACCTTTATCAATCAATTTCAGCATATATGAATCTCTTAAATCAGCCACATATGAATATATCAGCCCATATGAATCTCATAAATATAGCAGGCACATAAATATAGAAGCCACATGTAAATCTCACAAATATATCAGCCATAGAAATCAGCTCCATAAATCAGGCATATAAATCAATCAACCATGAGAGACAAGATATACCATGGTAAAACCCTCCAAACACGGAGGATGAAAAACCCAACAATTATGTGAGTATGATAGATGATTTGTAGAGAATGATTTACAACACATAAGCATATTTCCCAATAATAGATATCATCTCAACAGAAGAGAAGAGAGATCCAATGCAACCTTGTAAAAACAATTGTATGCAATTGTATTAAACTTGCCATATGCCTAACATATTAATAACAAGCCAAAAACCCTAGCATGCAGAAGGTAGCGCATAGGAGGCTTAGTAAACACACTGAGAGCACCACATAGTGCATTCACAAGGAGGAGCTTGCTAGAACTCCCTCCATGCAAACATTAATGCCCTTCATTTCCTCAATTAACTTGAACTGAATGTTCATTGTCTTGAACTGAAAGTGAACTCACTTGAACTGAATGTTAACTGGCTTGAATTGAATTGAACTAAATGTTAACTGACTTGAACTAAATGTTAACTTACTTGAACTGAATGTTAACTAAACTCAATCTTTAACTAACTGTTGATCACTTAGTTAACATGATAACTTAAGTGTCATCAGTGCTTCACTCTCAGTGCCATTCATGCACAATTTCTATTATTAACTTTTGCATGGATCTCTTTAGTTAACTTGTCACATGCCCCAAATTTGCAAAAACATTTTATGCTTTAGGAGACATTATGTTATAATTTTATTATAAAGTTTGTAATTACTGACCAAGTGGGGTCAAGGATAATTGCATGTAATTGCTGAATATTTTATTAATTAATAAATGAAATACGAGACAACAGCTTAAGGAGGTTGTTAAATGAGTGTTTTACTGGTCACTTGGTGGAATAGGTTGGGTTGAGAGCAGATTGAAACTTGGCAGCATCCTGAAACTACTTCTAGTTGTTGCAGGAGGCAACTTCCCTATTTTTGTGGTCATGTTCCCCAAGAAAGTGGAACAAGAGTAGGTGGCGCATTAAGTGAAAACTGACCCAAAATACCTAGGCATGCTAATAAAAACTTCCCATTGAATTCAGCTAGGTCTACTCATTCTTTACTTGTGAAAATTCTGAGTGAATTGAGGGCATAAGAAAATTCGATGGAGGGGACTAGCATAAGTTTTTCTTTTGAGTGAAAAGTGTTGAAGTTATGAACTAGTACAGCTGATTTAAACTGAGTTCATATTGCTACAAGCATAATAGATTACTGTTGATTGCTCAATAGAGTTACAGAGGTTTTCTAAGCCGTTTCTCTCACCTAGTGCTTCAACCAGGTGGACCAGTAGACAGGCTCGGGGTCCTGAGATTTGCAGTTCAGCTATCTCCAGGAGTTGGTTGGGAGGAACATGTTCCTTAAGTTGTTGTTTCCTCTACTACATTTCCAGGTTCTACATGTTCTTTCTAATTTCTCTATGCATACTTAGGATCAAGAATGAATGAATTTAGGAAATAATATGTTTCTGATTATCTGATATTAGAATTACTAAATGAAATCTTTTACTGTGAAAAGATAGATAAATTATGGATTAGATATGGTTTAGGATAAATGATTAGAGTAATTTCAAATTTTACCGATGATAAAATACCTAACTGTATTTTTCCATACCTTTGAGAAGGTAGTACTCTAATACAGTAGGTTAGTTTAGATTCTGATGGATAAATCAAATCAAGAATGCAGGATTATGTTTATTTACCTTTACAGATCCTTGTAAGATTGTTTCAGGAGTTCCTTTGTTAGAATGCACTTGTTAAAAAAATTATATATGATATAGATCCAAGAAAGGCCTTTTAAAACCAATACACAGTCTGTGTAATGGTGATCCTATTTACACAATAAATAAGTCATTTGCTATAAGCCTAATTATTATAAATATACATAGTAATTAAAAACATTATAAAAATAGAAAAATGAATAAGCAGGAATAACTTAAAGAAAAAAGTAAAATACGGGCTAGTAATTACTTAGATAATTTCAATACTAATCTAAGTAAGAATCAAACTTTAATATACATCACAATTAAATATTAAACTCTGTAAGGATTTAAAAATGATTAAAATTTTACAAAACCCTAATTTGGAGAAACTGTCAAATATGACCTGCATTCCCCTCTCTGTTTCCAGGAGAGGGTTAATACAGTTTTACCCATAATTAGTTAAAGCATAAATTCTTCATTTATACAAACACAATTATCTATTTTTATAAATACACAGATTTAAATAAACTCTTCACTGGAACAACATTAAAACTGTTTGTCAAATATAAACTAAGACAATTTAAGTAAAGACCCTTTAACTTTTCCAACCCAAGTACACAGTAAAAACTCACGTTGTACTAGTCAACCCTTCTTTTATTTATTTTCTGAATAATTTTTTTTTTACTGACAGAGAAAAACTCGAACTCTGTTTTAAAACCAACATTCTGAACTTTTTCCTCTGTTAAACAAAATCGGAAAAATTACGAACTTAAACCATAATAAAACCTCTTTTAAGTTCTTTAACCATTTATTCATCAACACAAGTATTATAGCAGTAAAAATATTTCTATTAAGTTAACTCAAAAATTGAAATTCTTAAACATTACAAGAAACCCCACAGTCTGCCAACGACCTCATAGAAACCATAGTTCATGGCCGAATACAGGAATAGCTAACACAGTAAGTCTGTAAAGCCTAAGCATAATATAAATATCTTTAAAAACCCTATCTAAAACACATTTACAAATTCCACAAAGGTCATGGCTTTAAAGCCTGTCCAAAATATAATCCCTGTAAATCGAGTTACGATCGTGAAGGCCTCAAAGAATTTCATTAAGCTACGGCTGCAAGGGCTTCCAAATTTTCTCATCAAAACATTTCAGTCTCGACCACATGGCCTTTCTAAACAAATGAAAAATTTGTTAACCAATACTGAAGTCGCAACTCGGTGGGACTGTAACAACCAAATCCCATACAACCATTATAGGAGAAACCTTAGGCAAGACCGAGGCTTACCAGGGTGGACACGAAGCGTGGAGTCCTTGCATGGAGTTTTTCGATGGTTTCCAACACATAGCAGCCAACCCGGAAGCCTGCACGAGTTAAACCATTTGGGCGTTAAATCTCTTTCGTAATTCAAATAATGAAGACAATAAAAACTTTGAAACAGTGCATAAGGTTTTGAAACTTAAAAGAAAATATATCTGGATAGTTTTTTACCTTAGCCACGTAGAAGGTGGCTTAAACAGAACCCTAGCCCCAAGTTGGAGTATGCCCAAGCAAACGAAGGAAGCTAATTTGAAAAAAGCCTCGACAAGATTGTTCAAGTTAAAAAACCAAGGCCACGCCATGATGAACCAGAAAACGAACCCACACTACAGAGTTCACAACTGAACAAAAGCATAAAGGGAATCCCTCACAGAGGCAACACAATGGCGATGAATACCTCACATACAGAGTAAAGCAATGGTGATGAAGAACTCACACATAGAAGAAATGTACAGGCAGAGATAAGGAGTGGTATCAAGGCCTATGCGGCCATGAGCCTGTGGCCCCTCTCCATAGCAGTAGTAAGAAAGATAGGCCATATGTGAAATTTCAGTGTTTTGGGAGACTTTTATGGTGAAGCTCCAAAGTCAAAACCCTAACCAATAATCATCTACCACGTGGAGTTAAACATATTTTCGAGTTGTGGGTTTTGCACTATAGTTCACAAGCCCTGGAGCAGCCTGCACATAAAATGGTTTTTATATAAAAACTTTGTTTAAAAACTTATTCAAATCAATCAATATCTTTTCATTATAAGATGCATATTATAATCATAAAGAAGAATGTTATGGGAGGTAATCTTTGCATAAACTAGTGTTTGCATTTATGTTTTATAAACCATGTAATGGGTAATAACTTATTGCAAAAGAATCTTTAACCTTGTTAACATTATAAATAAACACCTTGTCATAAACTATAGGAATTGTAAAAAGACCTTGTAGAAAACCTATGACAATACATTGGTTAAAAACACTTATATGTGTAAGCTTGCAAGTATAGAAAGATTCATAGCTTAATTCTTAGTATAAGTATTAAAAGTTAGTTTTGTTATAGGGTAATAATTTTTACATCATATCTCCTTGTGAGATGAAGGCCATGCAAAGGTTAGGTTGGATAGATTTTGTAGGAAAGGATCTTTTCATTCCTTACACAAAGCAGTAATACTATTGTTTAACGATATAATGTTCTTATTATTGCATTTCTACCTGGTAAGTACTTAAACAGTTAGAAGACTATCTTCTGCACTTAATCTTTAGTTCCATGTATGAATGTCAATCATTATACCTTATGACTATACCTAGATTTAGGTTTTCCTAGTTTACATAACAATTGAATATTGTTGAGACAAATACATATGCTTACAAGAAATTAAATAAAACGTAAATATACAGTTTCAACAATACCTCCTTTATTTTTTTATCAAAGTTGTAAATTAAACAAATATACTAGCATTTTATTTTATGCTAGTTGAGATAATAATCTTGATCCGGAAACTGGTTACAAACGTCTTACCTGTAAAAAGACCTGTAAAAGAAGCATTACTTCACTGCATTAGCTAAAAAGCTAAGTAAGCTTCAAACTTCAACTGAAGTTCCTTCATGTTTACAAACAATAAAACAAACTTTAGGACATAGTAAACAAACAGATGTTTCAGTTCATGTTAATTCCAAATCATAACCTGCTAAATCAAATCCTTAATAATGGTTTATGAAAGCAAATATTTAAGTATGCAGATCTAGCATTTAATAAAGGAATTAGTTTTAGTTTAACACCTTCTTATGTTAACTGTTAACAGTTAAATGTCCCTTAGAAGTGACGATTGTAAACATTTAATGTCATAGGAAAAATTTTAAATTTTTACAAATTTTTAGAGTATTACATAACTAATGCATGTTGATTGATGAACATTAAGCTCTTCTTTACTTAATTGATTACATTCATTAATGGTTCAACTGATGTTTTGACTGAGGCATAGATTGAGGCAGTCATATTTTAATGAAGCTTTATAACTTGAGTTCACTCATAAATTTTCATGGACAATTCAAATTCTCTTTCTTTATGCTTTATCTCATTATCATTAAATAATTAATGCATGGTCCATATGTGTATTATTTATCCATCTTATCATATCACACTTAGAAGAATTATTCCATACATAGCGATGATCATATATATTACCCAGAGCCATATAGTCATATGCTGAAGTAATTCACTCTAGGGGTAGCTAAGCCCCGAAGGAGACTATAGCACTCAGTGACCATGACTAGCAATATATCTCATAGTATTTCCACTTTACCAAGTAAAGTTTACCACCTCAATAAATTAGTATATTGGTAGGACTTGATATTACTCACAAGTCTACAGTCTTGATATTACTCACAAGACTTGGCTTGACATTACCCACAAGACTCAGCTTGATATTACTCACAAAATCATCTCCTTAACTATAGGTCCATCTCATCGGGTACCTTCTATGAGAATACTTGACTTTATATTACTCACAAGTATAGTCTTGATATTACTCACAAGACTCAACTTGATATTACTCACGAGACTCAGCTTGATATTACTCACAAGTTTTATAATACAACATCACCACCTCAATCATATGAGGATATATAGGACTTGATATGACTCACAAGTTCGACTTGATATTACTCGCAAGTTCGAAGAATGAATCGTGATGTTGTACAAACAAAATATCTATGATATTATTATCTATTTTATTTCTCTTTTGTTGTAGTTCTCGCAAAAATCCTTTGGGATTGTGCTATCCCAAAGAAACTAATTCATTCCTTCTTGAAGTCACAAAATTTTCCTTTTTTGTTTTTTATCATATTTTTATACTTTAGCATGCTTTCACTGTTTGTCTCCTTCTCCTTAATCGGTCTTTTAGCATCCTTGCACTCTTCATCATAGCAGGGATTAGTTGGACAAGTGTTCGAGGCCCTTTTTTTTGTCTGATATCTTTTGCACACCTTTAAAGCTTTGTGGAATATTAGAGGGACCAACATACTGCTGCAAAATACTATGTTTATGCATTGACTTCTTTGCTTTTTGTGTTGTTTTTTGCCAACTGAAAGTGTTGTTCAAGAGTAGCAACCAAGAGATCTTGATTTTCCTAATTCATGAGGATTCTTCCATTTGGATGATCTTTCTTGTGTAAATGTTGGGTCTGTTCTTCCTGCAACCCATTTGCATGTATACCCAACTTAATAAGGAGATTTGGTTGTATAGCTTGATTGGGCATAATTGTTAAGAACATGAATTTCTTCCTAGGAGGTTACATGTTCAAATTCAAATGGGGGTAGAGTATGTACACCTCCATAGACTATACTAGGTGAATCTTTGCACAAAGGGGTTCATAGACTATACTAGGCAAATCTTTGCACAAAGGGGTTCATAGACTATACTAAGAAATTCCTGGCATGAAGGGGGTCCCTTGTTCTACAAACAAGAGGGTCTAGTAAACCATATTGGTGTTTGGATTGGTTGTGACCTTAAAATTAGTAACTTGGTTGTGACTTTAATATTAGATTATTATTATTTATAAATCTTGAACTTTGATATATATATTCCAATGTGAGATGGACCACTTCCATCAAGTAAAGCTTAGTTTGGAAGGGATGAATTGAGAAAACTATAGAGCTAATGATGTTTATTTATATTATTGTGCATTTTAGAAAATTTAAAAAGGTATTAAGTACCTTAATAAATTTAATCTTAGTGTTAAAGGTCGTTTCAATGTTTAGTTCGAAAATATAAGAGGTTAAAATCGAAACAAAAGCCTTAGCTTTTCGAACTTTGAAATTTGTGGAATTCATTTTTTCAATAATAATAAAAACTATATTTTATTTGTTTGTAATCATGAGTGGCTTGCTTAGGAGCAAGTGATTTACTGCGCTAGGGTCTCGCGGATTAAATGTGTTTTGTGTAGTTGGACCAAGACACTAAAAACTATGTTGTGGTTTTGTCCATTTGTCTAGTCCACGTGACAAGAGATACAATCATTTTATGGTAGTTCTTATCAACATTCATCTCTTGTAAAGCAACATTATTGTGCAACAAGGCCCCCATAGGCAATATGATTTTAGGGATTATTGCAACATTGGAGAGAATTCTCCTTTTCTCTAGAATAAAGAATGATGTGTCTTCTTATAATACTCAACTTTTTATAAGTAATTTCTCTTTGGTTTGAAAATTCCCTAATGTGTGTGATACTATTCATGTATATATCGATACAAGTCCAAAAGGTAGATGTGACCCACCTTAAGAAGCTTCTTGACTTCTAGAGAGGATCCATAAGGAGTCTCTCCTACTCGCTCAACCCAATCTAAATGGTGACAAATTTCATAGGACACTTCTCATCACAAGATTTGCAATATTATAAGGGAGAGGAGGGAGAAAACACACGGTTGGCCTCTATCTTATTCAACGTAATGATGGGTTCCCTAAACTTGAACTTGTCATTTTGAAGGGGGAGAGGCCATCAAAGCTATCCATGGGCTTTTGGGAGCCCCTCATCATCGATCTAGAGCCTAAGCTTGCAAGCCTTCGGGGGCCAACCCCCTAAGACCATGATGGTCCACCACTATGAATCTCTCCCTCGATTCCCTGAATATTTTTGTTATATGTTTACTCTTGGATTTTGGACCATGTGCTCATATTGATTTTTTGGAACTTTGTGAATCATTATGTTTCATTTATGCCCAAGGGGACAATACTAGATTTAATGTCATTTTTAGTTTATAAATTGTTCATTTTTAGTTTAGCTATTACTTGTGTTGGTTTCTTTCACAACCCCCTTTTTTGGTATAAAATGCATATATACATTTATATTTTTTATTATTATCTTAGGTAAGGAAAACCTACAATACTCTAGGTTATTCATCTTTTATGTAGTGTAAACTTTTGAAAACGGGCATGGATTCTATGTGAGTATATTTTTCATATGTTCAATGTTTCAAGCTTCCACTTAGGCTCATCTTCGGGAGCTTAGTAATACTTTAGGTTGTTATCCTGCCCTATGTTGAAAAGATCTCAAAATATCAATGTTCAACTACATCATCATGAGTAGACAAAACCTAAACACCCAAAACAACCCATTGGTGGTATTTAATGGAGTAAACATAAACTCATGCTATATGTCTCTGGGTCTTCGACTATTAACATATTTCCTTATTTCTAAGGAGGACATGCTCTTAGCCAATTAGAAGTAGTTTCATGTCATACTTCGAACCCAAAAGAAGGTTTAAGGCAAGATGTTAATTACAAGAAGGTTAGTATCCATTATTTTCATCATTAAGGCTACACCAATAAAGTCACGTGCCTTTAAGTAACATCTAACCTTAGTTATATATATGGAACCAAATACTATCCTGGAATGCAATTTGACCTCTTACTTAGGAAGTATTATATTAATTAATATATATCATATTTTACTAAAAATAATAATTGTGTTGCTTACAATATATTGTTATTAGTGTTATGGGAAAACATACCCTCATATATATTCCTCATACCATCTAGGATCTCGACTAACTCCATTAATGTAAACCTATGTGACTAGCTTAAGTCTATGTTTGAGAAATGATGTAAACTTGTGGGACAAACTTATTTTGAAAGTGCACCTCTCCTAAGACTAAGAAAATGAGATAGAGCACTTAAAAATCATTAAATCTTGGCAACCAGGATTCATTGTAGGCATCATTTTCACATGTCATGTTAGAAATAAGATATTGTGCAGGTTGTTATTTAGTTGAATGACAAGTTAGGGGTACTTACCATGACAAGATTTGAGCTTGAATTTTGTCAACACTTTTTACAAGTTAATATGAACATGTTACTATAGCACTAAAAACTTTGTTGATCCAAATGTGGGCATGGATTGCATGTCTCTATGTCGATGTTATAACATCTTCATTCACTTTGTTAGTAGCATTATTGTTTAATTCAATATAATGTCATGTGAGTTCTCTTTGGCTCACATTTGTTGGTTTTTTTAACAAAAACGGTTAAAGAGCTTTTATATAAAATGAGAAATCATATATTACAGTGATCTAAACATAGACTGCTCCCAGAGGAGGACCACTTCCATGCCTCCTTGTGCATCCTTTAACAGTCTATATTTTTCATTATAGTTTCCTATTCTGTGAGTACTGTAGCTCCTTACAAACTTCCCAAGTAGGAAAATACAAAAGCAGAACATTCGAGAAATAGAAAGGAGAAGTACACTATTAAGGTATCCAGTTTCTCTCGTTGGCCTTTTTGATCGCTAAATCATCACAATCTAGACCCACTCCCTTATTAGCCATAATGTCCTCTTATTTATTATTTTCTCTTAGAACATGTAGGAAGTTGATAGCTTTGTATTCATTTACAATACATTTTAGGAGATGATGAGTCTTGGTAACTAGATTCTTGCGATTCCTCGTTAGTTTGCACGCTTCCCCTATGACCATAATCGAGTCACCAAAGACCACCAATTCCTCAATGCCATCGTTCCTTGCCAGCTCTAGAACTTTAATTAATGCTAACCATTATGCCCCATTGTTAGTCTTCTTGCCGATTCCCTGAGCGTACACTTTTAGCTTGATCCCTTCAAAATTGAAGTAGACTCCCCCCGCGTTTGCCATCCTAGGATTTCCTTTCGAGGATCCATCAAAGAATAAAGAACCACATCCAAGTTTCTTCCACTAGCTTTTGAATTCTTCAGAGCTCATTCTTATTTTCCAATCTTGTGAAATTGTTGTTTTGGGGGGTTGAATCCAGGATAGATGGGGCGGGTGAACTAGCAAATTGGAGGCCCAAACTCTTTCTTCTGTTGTCAGGGGTTCCTTGATGATGTTTTGCATTCCCCTCATGGATAAAAATTCTGCCCAAAGTGTCTTTCAGCTTCTACAACTTTGTCTAGACTTTTTTTTTTCCCTCAAAGATCTCTTTGTTTCTTGTTGTCCATATCTTTCAATAGATATTGGGAGGGCTTCCCAAGCCCTCACAAAATCAGGTTTGTTAAAAAGAGATCAGTGGTAGTAGTCCTTCTAGCAAGCAAATAGATCATTCCAATTTGTTGGCAGAGTCAAATCAAAGTGCAGATCTTTGTATGCTTGGTGCCATACCTCTCTGGAAAATTTACATTCTATGAAAAGATGTTTGAGAGATTCCTCTGATTATTTGTACAGAATACATCTCAAGGGACCTTCCATACCTCTTTTTCTTATATTCTCTGTCATTAACTTTTTGCGGTGAGCTAGTATCCAAAAGAATACATTAATTTTTGGCAGACCGTCCTTACTCCATATTTATTTCCATTTCCTATCAATGTTGCAGCTGTTATGAAGACTGTCCAGTGCATTGTAACCTTCTTTCACCGTGTAGTAGCCTTATTTTCCCCATCCTCTTTCATCTTTCAGCTTGTGATGGACATGAGTTTACCCTTACAACAACAAAATGAGTGCATTATAATCTGACATGAGTTGATCCCCAATATCCAAATCAATCCAACCGACCCATCTTCCGCTGTCTGTCTAGACTGAGAGGTCGTGTAGTGTGTAAATTTTCATAGTGTCCATTCGCCGCTTTAGATTTGAAAACACCTGCAAGAAATTGGTAGGGGATGCATGTCCTATATTGTCTTTCCAAATCTTGATTTGTTTTCCGCTTCCTGGTATCCTATATAGCCGCTCATTTAAGATAAACTATGCCTTCTTACATAACTCCCATATCGGAGATCCTTTTTTGTCTTGGTTAACCTTTTCCACGCATCTCTTTCTGTTTCCATTCAGATATTTTTTTTGCATAATTTCCTTCCACCACGCTCTTTTTCTTGATACGATTCTCTAGAGGATTTTGGCTCCAAGTGCTAAATTCCTTTTGTTTGGATCTCTTACTCCAGCTCCTCTATAATTTTTTGGCCTGCAAACTGTTTCCCAATTCACCAAGTGAATTTTTTTCGAGTTGTTTGATTTACCTCCTTGCCACATAAATTTTTTGATTTTTCTAGAAGAATCTTTCATTATTTTTTTGTTTGAGCTAAAGAGATCGAGCGGGCGTAAATGGGGCAGGCAGAGAGAATGGAGTTGATAAGGATAAGCTTTCCAGCTAGATTAAGCCACCTTGTCTGTAATGTTCCCGACCCTCCGACCGACGAAGAGGACGCTACAGATGTTGCTATCAATCCGGGAACTAGTCCCATAAACGTAAAATAAAATGCATTGAACTCAAGATACACATATGCATAAATAATTAACATTCAGCGGAAGCAATTTATGATTAATTCAAGCATTCAACACATTTTAACATGTTCATCGTAATTCTCATAAACAATATAGTTGCATGGGTAATTACACAAGAATACTTATCTTCAAATGAAGCTCGCTACAACCAGCTATGCTGCTGCAACATTCCACCCAACCATAGGCTAGTGTGGTCATCGATCTCTCAGCATCACTACCACCCCCGAGCTGGGCATGAGTCCACAAGGAAAAGGAAACTAAGTTGGCTCACACATAGCCAAGGATATGTCAAAACCCAGTCAAGCCAAATCTAGGTTTGGGTTTATCAGACTGTCAAGGGGACACAACAACACAACCAAACCAACAAGTTGGGTTGACCAGGTTATCAGGAGATGGAAGCACTGTCTGCTAAGCTAGTGGGCTCACTGAAGAGCTAAGGAAGCCTACACCAGAATTGGCTTGACTCCTAAGACATCCACACACACCCAACACAAGGAATCATTCCCTTCTTTGCTACACAGTCCCTCAGGCCATGACTTCCCTTCTAGTGCTATTCAGGGGGTGTAGAGAAGAGAGCCATTCCTCTAGCTCTGTCTATGAGGCTCCTACAAAACACTAGGTTTTTCAAGCAGACTCCTTTCCACTCCTATTCAGTCCAAAGACCAATTGCATACACAACAATATACACAATTTCTGGTTGAGGCAAACAGTTCGGTCACAAGATTAATTGCCAAGGAGGGTAAGGACAACCCACTAACAACAATTCGATTTCCCAAGGACGTTTTGGCCCTAACGTGGCCAAAAATGAATTCAATACCCCACGATTACAGTGTTGGGCATGGATAAAAACACCGTGGAAGCTTAAATCAGAGAGGGTAAGTGGTTAAAACAACCCTAGGAATCAAAATCGATTTCAACAAATGTTCATTGGCTTCACGTGGGCAAAAACGACCTCCACAAACCACAAAAAATGTGAATCTTCTTTTCCCACGAATTCTAATGATGTTTATGGCATTACAGGAACCAAATGACTGCCATAAACTCCCAAAACGAAAGTATTCCTTGCCCACTTGCTGAACAACACCAAAAACGGATTTCTGGGCATGCAAGATGAGGAAAATGAGCAAAAACGTGAAGGTAAAACAACTCCCAAGCTTTCCCTGTGTGAGTAAATGAAGAACGTGGGTGTACGGGCAAATGGGCATGCATTTTGGGTGTTTTCTTGCCCCAAAAGTCAAAAACGATTTTCCCCCAAAAATGGGTTTTCCCCAAATTCGAAATTCATGCCCATACTCTTCCCATCCCCATGCAATAACTACTTCAACCAATTTATGGCAGAATTAAATGATAGGGTGAATGAGACAAGAAAGGTAGTTGACTGCTTGAATGGTTCTCCCATTGACATTTGGATTTTCCCCATTGGCCCCAAAGGTTAAATATTCCCCACTCCTTATCCTTAGAAAAATCATGCCCCCGTCTCATTATTTGTTGCATAGACATAATTGGTTGGGGTTTTTAATTAAATTGCATATTTACATGATGACAAAATTATATTGTGCTGGCTAGCATGAAATATACCTTCTGCAACGATTTTAATCGCCGGAACATAAAACGATAAATCGATGGTGGGGCTTTTGCTTTTAGCTCCACACCACGATTAATTACAATATATACATCATATACATTTTTAATGCAAATGGGGTCAAAACCGGGGTGTTACATTGTCCCCCAAGACTTGATTTTGTTTTTGATATTTTCAATCATCCCTTGCCAGTCAACAACCCGTTTTTTCCCTTTGAAGATTGGGATCTCGAGGTAATTGAAGGAATTCCATGTTACGTTTCCTTCAAATCCAAGGGTCCTTGCTATCTTTTCCAAAGTTCAAGGGGGTAGCTCCATCCGTAAAATTTTGACTTGGTTGAATTCACTTTACATTTGAATCTCTTTGCAATTATAGTAGACGCACCTCCTACCAGAATGGTATCATCTACAAATTGCGCATGGTTGACAACTTTTACTCCTCTAGCTGTCTTCAATCCTTTTAGATCACCAGACTCTTGCAAATGCTAGAGCTTTCTGCTCATAGATTCAGCCACCAGGAGGTAAAGGAATGGGGACATAGGGAAGCCTTGTCGAAGGCCCCTGCTTGCCTATAAGAATTTGGTAGGTCTAGCATTTACTAACGGTGTGATCCACAGACTGCTGATACAAGCTTTTACCCATATTACAAATCTTTTAGAAAATCCAAATTTGGACATGATTTCAAAGAGAACATGTCCAGTTTAATAGCCATACCTTGTTGCTTTCTTTCCATGCTGGAGTGTATAGCTTCCTGAACGATAATAATATTGTCAAGTATTTGATACCCCGCTACAAAACCTCCTTGCAAATATGAAATGAGGCGACCCATTATGCTTTTCATTCTAGTGGCCAAGATTTTCGACAAGATTTTATACGAGGTGTTGCATAATGAAATTAGCCTTAATCGATCAAGTGATAGAGGGATATTTTCTTTTGGAATTAAGGCCAGGAAGGATGATTCAGTGGCCCCATCGATCTTGTCTTTTTTCCTTGTCCAATTTAACATTTTTTTTTAGATCTTCTTTTATAATATCCCACGCTACTCTGTAGAAGTTTATGGTAAATCCATTTGGTCCAGGTGCTTTATCAGTATGGAGTGACCAGATTGCATTTCTTATCTCATATTCCATAATAGGTTTTTCAAGCTCTGTATTCTCTACATCATTGATGAGCAAGGGTATACCAGGGAGGAGGTTCACTTGTGCTTTCGGATCTATCTCTCCAGTGTCAAAATAGAGATCTTGAAAATGAGTGAAACATGTTGCTTTAATACTTCCCTTCCTGTTATCCTATTCCCCGATTTATATTTCAGATCCTTTATGCCATTGAAACTTTGTTGAATATTGGTTTGCTTATGGAAGTACTCAGTGTTGCTATCTCCTCCTTTTAACCACATATGTCTGGACTTTAATCACCATATCTCTTCTACCTGCCTTGCAACATTTAATATTTTTATGTTCATCTCTTTCTCTCGATTAAAAAGCGCTCGAGTCATCTCATCCGCTTCCATATGGGATTGTAGAGTGGCTAGATCAATTTGAGGTTTAATTTTGTGATGATTTGGGTTCTTAAAACCTTCTTTGACCCTATTAAGGGTAGATCGCAAGGATCTGAGTTTTGATTCCCAAAAGTAGTTGGGTGATCCGAAGTATTGTAGGTTCCACTCTTTTTGAATTAAACCAAGAATATTTTCATCATGCAACCAGATTAGAATGAGTCAGAAAGGAATAACCCTAAGATTTATTAGTGGGGATAAAATCAGAGAGATTCGCTTGTGATCAGAGACTACTGAAGGGAGAGCGAGAGAGGCTAGGAGGAGATCTTTCTGTAGGAAGGTGGAACTTACTAGGTATCTGTCTAGCTTAGTCGCCACATGTCCAGTTCCAGTTCTTCTATTGCTCCATGTGTACTTTCCATTCTTCAAAGGAATGTCCAGCAAATCTAGATCTGCCATCAAGTCCTCCATCTTCTCACCAAAAGGGTCCATGACCCTTGTTCCTCCACGTTTCTTAGATTGCGATTTAGTGGTATTTAATTCCCCAACAATGATAAGGTATTTTCCTTGCAGATCCTCCTTTAGTTTAGCGAGATCTTCCCAAAAAATTATCTTGTCCGTGTAATGTGTTGGCCCATATACATTACAGATGTATAGTGAATTTAATTCCTCCTTATCCTGAATTTTCGTCAATAGCCAGTGATGGCTTTCCATAGTTGATTTAATAAAAAATTCACCTGAGATTATGGTGGTTATTCCCCAAGACGCTCCTCTGGAGCTTATAGCTTTACCTTTGTAATTTTTCCAGAAAATACATGAAAGTGCCATAACCTCCACATCTGACATTTTTTGTCTCTTGGAGTAGCAGTATGTCTGGCCTCTCGGATTTAATTATCTCTTTTGTTGCTTCTACTTTGCTTGAGTCTCTGAGACCCCTGCAATTCCAAGAGACAATTTTCATAATTTCTTTAATGATTGAGATCTTGCTCAGTACTACCATTTGTTTTTGTCCCTCTTGGATTTTTAGGATACTGGAGACGTTTCATTTCCTTGAGACTTCTCTGTCTCCCTAGTTCTAACTCTATTTCTGCTTCTTGTTCTCTAAGGTATCTTTGTGAATTTCTTCCTTAGGTGTTTGGTTGCAAGGCTACGTTATGCAATTCTTGAGATCCCCGTGAAGGAGATTGTTTTGGGGAGAAACCTTGCGGCGTGAATTTGCTATGTTTTACCATATCTGCCCATGTACCCCCTGGTGTTGTAGACCCTTCAAGATATTTTTTGTTCCTTTCATTTATGGGAGACAGGGGAGGGACACTCGTGGATGCATGGATATCTTCTTCTTTTGTTTCCAAGGGTGGGATTTCTCCCTCTTCCATGTGTAATGCCTGGAATTGGTTATTGGGCGAGGCTTATTTTCCTTCTTTAGGCTTTTCCTTGCTTATCTTTGGCTGCACCTCACTTGATACTGGGGCATTTTTCTTCCCCTTTTTGCTTGCTGCCATCCTTCCTCTTGATTTTATTTTTTCTGGAGTTTCTTGAACTACCTTTGGGAAATATTTAACAAAGTGACCGTATTCGTGACACTTCTTGCACTTGAAAGGTAGTTGTTCATGATCTACCTTTTGCATGTGCTCCCATCCGTCCATGTATAGATTTACAGGTTATGGTAGGCCTTTCTCCAGACTACTTCCATGCAGATCCTTGCACAGGAAAACAAAGGACCCTTTGGTTTCGCTTTGTCGATATAATTACCAAGAGAGTTCCCTATTGCTTGTAAAGTTTCATCATTCCAGTAGTGCAAGGGGAGATGTGGGAGGCGAATCCAAACCGAGACTGCAGATGGCAAATCCTTTTCTAGGTCAAAGGATAGGCTCCAACGGTTTAGATATAAGCCACAAGGACCCATGTAGTAGGGTCCGCTCCTGAAGATGAGATCTCTGTCTACTCTATTTTCAAACAAGAAGGTGAAAAAACCCTTTCCGCAAAAATAATGTTGCAGGCCCCCGGAGATCAAGGGCATCCGTTTCTTGTTTATCCAGACGTCAATAGTTTTTAGCGAAGGCAAATTCCTGTAAACTGACCTATCAGACCTTTCTCACTCAAAGCTAGGGATTTCAATCTTGAAGCTGCTGACGTGATCTGGATTCGAGGAGCAGTTGCACGCTTAACAAAGTTCACATCGCTGGAATCTAGGGCAGACAGAGGTGGGGGAGATGTGGTAGCCACCATATCCTTGAAGGATTCATCTAAAATTATTTGACGTTCCTCTAGACTCGAATTCGGGGGTGGATCCTTTCTAGAAGCTTCCCTGGAAGAGGGCCAAGATCTCTAAATACAAGCTCAATAGATCATGTATTTGATCATGATGCAGACTATCAATGATTCATGGGTTTCAGCTGCGTGATGCTGCGCTCCCCGATCCCCAACCCACGTTCTGTGTGCGTCAGCAATGGAGGCTGATCGTTGATCCTGATCTGAATTTGGCTGTTAGTAGCACTCTTTGTGCTAATTCTCTAATCGACAAGATCATGAATTGTTATTTGACCGTCCTTTTGCAAATCCACCTTTGTTGTTTATGTAATGTCTATAATAATTTCAAATTTTACTACTTATGTGGCATGTCTCTCTATTGAAAATGTATTCCACATAATATTCTCCTTCAAATCATGTGTGTTTGTGTTAGGTGGGTTTATTGTGAATACCATGACACACAAAACAAGTGTAAGGTATAATTTACATGATGTTACATACCTATGTTAATGGGCAAGGGTTAAGCAAGCAAACTTAGATCCCATTGACATCTATAACTAAGGGAGAAATCCAATTTTGATGGGGTATTTAAGGGTTACTAGGTATTGCAAGAGTTAAGGGAGTGTTTAACAACAAACATGGACATTTTTCGGGGGTCTTTGCTAAGATTTTAGAAGCCAAAACTAACAATCAAGCATGGATTGAAGGATTGGGCATGGGTGTAACATAGGAGACAAGAAGAGGGTACTAGAAAGTAATCTTTAAAATAGTGTGTAGACCATGTCATTAGGAAGAACCAACAACATTCTTAGAGATGTTAAGTAAAGTTGGTTGGTTTTAATAGGGAAATATATATTAGGATGATTGGTAATTTATGCACGTTTGATTATTTGTGAATAAGATTATATGTTGACTCATTAACCAAGCCATTGCATAAATCCTTACATTTCATTCCTTAGCCCCGCACATCTCACCTCTACATCAAAAGAAGAGGTCCAAACGAAAAAGTTCTCAAATTTGTTATGCCTAGCATGGATCTTTCCCTTCTTCTCATTACATCACATATTAATATAAAATCGTACCATGGACCATTTTAATCTCACTATAGAAGGTCCATTTTCAATGTTCGGTTCAACGAGAGAGAGGTTTAAATCAAAACAAAAGCCTTAGTTTTTCAAACTTTGCAATTCGTGGAATTCATTTTTCAATAAAGCTTTATTTTCTCCATCTTTAATAATGGATGGCTTGCTTGCGAGTAGGGGATTTATTCCACCGAAGTCTCACATCCTAAATGTGCTTTTGTAAGTTACGCCAAGACACTCAAACCTTTGTTGTGGTTTTGTTTATTGGTCAAGTCCACCTAATAAAGGATCTAGTGATTTTGTGGATACTTCTTTTCAATGATCATCTCATGGAAAACAACATTATCAGGCAAAGAACGACCACATGCAATAGAATTATAAGGATCACCTCAATGTTTGTGAGAATTTCTCTTTTTATTATGTTTTATTATTATTATCATACACAAATACTTAAAAGTACTTTCTCTTTGTTTGGATACTTCTTTTCAATGATCATCTCATGGAGAAAACAACATTATTAGGCAAAGAACGACCACATGCAATAGAATTATAAGGATCACCTCAATGTTTGTGAGAATTTCTCTTTTTATCTATAATAAACGAATTATGTTTTTATTATTATTATCATACTCAAATACTTAAAAGTACTTTCTCTTTGTTTGAAAATGCCCTAATATGTGCAAGCATATCCATTCAAATACTAGTAGAAGTTTAGAAGGTACAATTAGATGAAATCTACCATAGGGACCTTTTTGACTTATGGAGAAGAGCTACACAAATTCTATCTTGTTTGCTCAACCCAATCTCAATGGTGACAAAATTTAGAGAGAATTTATAGTCATAAGATTGGTAATGTTGTAAGGAAAAGGAGAAAGCAAACACATGGTTGGATCCCATCCCATTCAACATAATGATGGGTTCCCTACACTTGAACTTGTCATCTTGAATGGAGAAAGGCCATCAAAGCTATCCATGGATCGTTGGGAGCCCGTCATCACTGACCTAGAGCTTGAGGTTGCAATCCATTGAGGGCCAATCGCCAGAGACCACAATGGTCCACCACGATGAGTCTCTCCCTCAATTGCTTGATGATTTTTGTTGTTTATTTACTCTCAATGTTTGGACCATGAGCTTAGATGGTTTCTTGGAACTTTATGGATCGTTATGTTTCATGTATGTTCAAGTGTCCTATATAAGATTAATGGTTGTTTTTAGTTTATAACTTGCTTGTTTTGTACTTTATCTAATGCTTTTGGTGGTTTCTTTCACAACCCACTTTTTGGTATAAAATGCATATATACACATATAACTCATTTTTTTACAAAGTAGGAAAAATCCTATAATATTGTAGGCTAGCATCATAGCCTATGTAGATGTTATATCAAGGACTCAACATGCAACGATATCATCATACGTAGACAAGATCTGATTGCCTAAAATAACCCATCAATGATCTGTGAGGGGACATGCTTCCACTCTTTCCAAACGCCTCTAAGTCCTCAATCATTAACATGTTTCCTTACATCCAAGTAAGACATTCTCTTAGCTAATCTAAAGTAGTTTTAGGACACACTTTAAGACTAAAAGATATTTTTTAGCCAATATATTATATACAAGAAGGTCATTATCCCTTTCTATCATCAAGGAGGCTACATCAACGTGGTTGTGCTCCTTCAAGTAACATATACCCTTAGTTTCATACATGGAACCAAATACTACCCCAAATTGCAATTTAACCTCTTCCCCAGGAGGTATTATATTAATGATTATATGACACATTTTATTTAAAAAAAATTATGTTGCTTATAATTTATTGTTATTGGTTTAATGTGCAAACTTCTCACTCATATATGTTTCTTGTGGACTTATACTTAACTATCCTTAACTATGTACATTAATATACACCTGTGTGAGTAGCTTATGTTTTACAAATGATGTAAACCTATGGGACTAACTTATTTTGAAATTGTGATAGAGCACTTAAAAATCATTTGATTTGGGCATCCATGATCCACCGTGGCCATCATTTACACAATGTAATATTATAAATAAGAGATTGTCTATTGTTATTTAATTGAGTGGCAAGTTGGGGTGCTTGTCATGATGGGAATTGAGTTTGAATTTTGTGAACACTTCTTACATGTTAATTTGAACATGTTTTTATAGCATTAAATTTTTTATCAATCCAAAAGTTGGAATTGTTAAGATATTTAGACACTTAGGAGTTAGTTAAGATCAACTTGTGTAATATATCCGTTAGGTAAAAGTGTGTTTCTTTAGTATGCATTAGTATACATTTGTAAATATTCTAATCCGATGGTCACGATATGTTCTAGACATAGAGTGATCCAATGGTTCAACTTCTCTTAGATCATACCTACCATTGATCCGTGGCTTAACATCTGATTGGTCTATGATCTCTATTTAAAGAGCATAGAGGGTCCTTGGCTAGTTGATCAATTATGAGAAGTTCATGTAACTTTCTTTCTTTAGCATAATAATTTGCTGCAAGTAGCTATTTCGTTGGGGCCGTGGACTGTTTCCCTCTCGAGGGTTTTAACCACGTGACAAACATCGATGTGTTGATCTGTGATCTAGTTGTGTGAAGCAGTTGGTCAAGGTGTTCGGTCTTTTGGGAGTACCCTGTATACCCGAACATGGTATCAGAGCTTTTATGAAGAGCCACTTTCGGTTTTGATCAAGATCTGGAACCCGTGTTGCCGAAACTTTGAAAGGGTTTCTGGTTCTGGATTTTCTGTGCATTTTTGTGCTATGGGAGCTGTTCCATTGCGTTTGGAGCACCGTTTTCATTGGAAAATAGTTTTTGTTTCATCGGAAACCGTTTCCGTTTGTTCCAGAAACACCAATTTCGGCAAATTTGAAGGTATAATGTTACAGTGACGCATTTGTTTTTTTTTAAATCTTTCATATCTTATCAGTTTTATTATTAGATCTTTTGTTCTTTTAGTCCGAGACTGTTGCCTTCCCTGACTGCGTATGCTTTTTGCCGTGCACCTTGCACGATTGCGGCGAATCAGAAACAGTAAGGGAAAGTTTTTTTTCTTGTCTTCTCGGTTACGTATGCTCTTTGCCGTGCATCGTGTGCGATCACGGCAAATCAAAAACAACGAGAAAACTTGAAAACGTAGATTTTCTGGGTAAGCTAACCAAGATCTAACCCCATTGTGTAGAAAAAGTTTTTTTTGTTTTTGTTTTTGTTTTTTGTGATTTGCAGGAAAAAAAAGGGCAAGCACGGAGAACGAGAGAGAAGAGTTACCGAAGAAAAAAAAACCCTTCCTCTTTCCATTCTTTTATGTATCTTTTAAACTTAGCTCACTTGGTCCAAAGTTGTTTTATTCCTTAATAGGTCTTGAGTGCATGCAATTTCTATTTTCAAGTTACTTTATTGTAAAAGTGCATTTCACATAAATAAAATAAAATAAAAAAAGTAAGTCACTTAAGTCTTTTAATTTATTGCCGCACTATTGAAAAATAACATTATTGTAAAAGTGAACCTCACTTATTCTACAAAAATGATTCACTTCAAAACAACTTTATTGTAAAGTGATTGTCAAAGGTTGATCTTGGAAAGAGGGATGTTCTTTAATTTAGTTGGTTAAGTTAATATCTGCCACATCACTATTGATGACATCTTCAACATTTTATTTGATCAAGCATAACTTCATCATCTAGAATAAATTTTCAATGCCGTTTTTTTTAAAAACCACATATTTTTTCGAGCTTTTTGCAACCAGACAATTAGCTTCTATTTTTTCAGCCATTATTTTACAGTATGGCTGCCCCTTGTGATATTATACTTATAAGTTCTAACTATTTCTCATGGAAATCTCGTATGGAGGATGTTCTACGAAGTAGAGGACTTTTCAGGATAACCTCAGGGAAAGAAACAGAACCCACTGATGATGATAAGAAAATTAAATAGGCAAATAGATGTGATGAAGCTCATGGATTGATTGTGATGTCAATCTCTACTGATTTGCAATTCCACATATCTGGAATTGATGAACCTGATAAAGCTTGGGAAAAGTTGGAATCTGTGTTTGGTAAACCCAATGAAATTTGGGGTCATCAACTTGAGAATGAGTTGCTTTCCTTGAATCCAAATGATTTTTCATGCATTCAAGACTATTTATCTAAGTATAAAACTCTTAGACTCTTATGTGCAGAATGCAAGATTAAGAAAGAAGACATACAATGTATTTATCATATTCTTTCCAAACTTGGACCTGCATATTCTGTTTTTGTATCTACATTCTACTCCATGAAAGAATCCTTGACTACAACTAGCTATCAAGAGCCTAGTCTTGAATCCTTTTGTGATTCCTTAATTAGAGAGCAAGATAAGCTCATTCATCTTGGAATAATTAACAATGCAGATACATTTGGGAAAGCCTTATTGTCCCAACAGAAAGAAAAGTCCAAGCCTCCCGAGAAACAGATTTTTCGCAATAATAAGCCAAACAAGAAGGGTCCCAAACCCTTTCAGTCAGCTCCTTCTTTAAAAAATGACAAAGGATCCAAGCCAAAAGGAAAGAAGATTGAGCGTCATTACAATTTTTGTGGGAAAGATAATCATGATGAATCTAAGTGTTTCAAGAAGATGGCAGCCTTGGAATCAACAATGAAGAAGCACCACATAAGCCTAGATTCGTCTTCAGAATCTAACTCTCATGGACATGCAGTTTGTGCTTCTGGTTACTCCTTATACTGCATCTTCTTCTTCTACTTCAAATGAATGGCTCTTTGATTCTGGAGCATCTTATCATATGGCTAAGGATTAAGCCATATTTTCTACTATGCATGAATGTAACACCAAACAAATATTTGTTGGTGATGATAGATCTCTAAGTGTTGTAGGATCTGGAACAGTTCCAGTAGAAAATGGTCATTTCAGTGATGTACTATGTGTTCCAAAAATTTCCTGCAATTTGTTGGCAGTCTCTCAAATTACTCATTCAGGTGAAGGTAAAACTGTGACGTTTACACCTCACCAAGTTGTAATCAAGGATTTTAAAAATCCTCAAAATGTCCTTGCTACTGGAACTGTTGATGATATTACCAGGTTGTACAAATTTAACAACTTTGGGTCATCACCTTTTCCTTTAGTTTTTGTTGCTCATAGTGATAACTTGAACAAACTTTGGCATGAGCGATTTGGTCACTTAAATTATCGCTCATTGCAACAACTATGTAAAGACAATATGGTGACTGGTCTTTCGATGGTATCTTGCAAGGATGGTGTTTGTTCCGGTTGTGTACTCGAAAAACATCATCGGGACAGTTTTGATAAACGTGCCCCTTGGCACGCCTCGGTTCCTTTGGAGCTTATGATTAGTGACTTGTGTGGTCCTCTTCCATCTGCATCATTTTCTGGTTTCAAATATTTCTTAACTTTCATTGATGATTACTCCAGACGCACTTGGGTTTACTACCTAAAACTTAAGAGCGAAGTATTTAACATGTTCTTGGCCTACAAGGCCCTTGTTGAAAAACAATCTGGTCATCAAATTATTAAGTTAATATCTGACAATGGAGGTGAATATGTTAACAACAAGTTCACTACTTTCTGCACCAAACAAGGAATCCAACAACAACACACTGTTCCATATACACCACAACAAAATGGTGTAGCTGAACGGAAGAACCACACTTTAAAAGAAATGGCTAATTGTATGATCCAATCTAAGGGACTAAGTCTTCAATATTGGGCTGAGGCCATAAATTGTGCAAATTACATAGTTAATTGCACATCCACTAAAGTTTTACAAGGTATAACACCGGAAGAAGCATGGAGTAAAATTAAACCAGATGTATGTCACTTTCATGTGTTTGGTTGTGAAGCATGGGCTCACATTCCGGATGAAAAACAGAAAGCATTGCAGCCTAAAAGTGAAAAGTGCATATTTGTTGGATATTCTGAAGATGTAAAAGGGTATAGACTTCTTCAGCCCCGTTCACATGATATAATCATTAGAAGAGATGTTAAATTTGATGAAAATCTCTTGGCCTGCGAGCCTAACTTGGCGGGTGTGCCATCTTTGGCCTGCGAGCCTGATTTGATGATTGTTCCTTCTTCTTCTTCTTCCAACTTCCTTGATAGGTTTCCAACTCCAGTTTCTGATGATGACAGCGAGGATGAAAATCCACCTTCGCTTGCTCATGTTCCTCCAATTGCACCAGCACCAATACTTCCTCGATGGGTCTGTTCAACATGTGAAGCAGCTGGTGATCTTGCCAGTGATCCTAGAGATCAACGTCGAACATGTTCTCAGTTTTAGCGAGCCTATTCTCTTTTGGCTCAAGTTTTTGAGAATCATGATCCAGAAAATTTTGCAGAAGCTTCAGGAAATCCAGATTGGGATGTAGCTATGGATGAAGAATATCGTTCCTTAATTGCGAACGATACTTGGGATCTTGTTCCTCTTCCAAAAGGAAGAAAACTTGTCAGATGTAAATGGGTCTACATAACTAAGTATGCATAAGATAGAAGTGTTGAAAGACTTAAGGCAAGGTTAGTTGCCAAAGGTTTTTCCCAAGTTGAAGGGATTGACTACAATGAAACCTTTGCCCCTGTAGTAAAAATGAACTTCATCCGCCTTATTCTTTCCTTTACAACCTTACATAACTAGGAAGTCCATCAAATGGATGTCAAGTCTGCCTTCTTACATGGCGATTTACATGAGGAAATTTACATGGAACAACCTCCTGGATATGTTCAGAATAACTCTAGTCTTGTTTGTCTCCTTAAGAAATCCTTATATGGACTTAAGCAAGCTCCTAGATCTTGGTATGCCAAAATGGATAGCTTTTTCCGTGACACTGATTTTTCTAAATGCCATTCTGACTCCAATGTTTATACCAAGAAAGTAGGAAACCATCTCATCATACTTGTTCTTTATGTTGATGATCTTATCCTTACTGGTAGTGACCCTAAACTTATAACCCATGTGAAATCCAGTCTTAAGCAAAATTTTGAAATGTCAGACTTAGGACATTTGCATTATTTTCTTGGTCTCCGAGTCTTGCAAACCAAAGAAGGAATCTTTCTTTCCCAGTCTAAGTATGCTTGTGACCTTCTTCATCGCTTCCACATGGAAGATTGTAAACCAGCCCCTTCTCCCTTCTAGTCTGGAGTCAAACTTTCTGCCACTTGTACTTCCCCTGGAGTAGATGCCACCTTGTATCGTCAGCTTGTTGGTAGTCTTTTATACTTGACTCTTTCCCGTCCTAACCTTTCCTTTGCTGTTGGTTATGTTGCCTGTTATATGCAAACTCCTCATGAAAGTCACTGGAAAGCAGCAAAAAGAATACTTCGATATATTCGAGGTACAATTCAGTTTGGGGTTCATTACAGTATAAGGGGGAAACCTTTGTTGGTTGGTTTCACTGATTCAGATTGGGCTGACGATCTTGATGATCGAAAGTCTACTGCAGGTTATGTTTTTAGTCTGGGATTTGGACCTGTCACTTGGGCTTGTAAGAAACAACAAGCTTTTTCTCTTTCTTCAGTAGAAGCAGAATATCGAGTCGCAGTTAATGCCAGTTAGGAAGCTTTATGGCTTTGACAGATCCTTTCAGAGTTTGGATTCGAGCAACAACAACCTACTCCACTTTGGTGAGATAATCAAAGTGGCATCAAGCTTGCCAAAGATCCAGTTCTACCTCAGCGCAGCAAACACATTGAGCTACACACACACTTCATCAGAAATCTTGTTCATGATAGTGTTATTGAAGTTCTCTATTGCCCTACAGGTGATCAAGTTGCAGACATCTTCACCAAGTCTCTTACAGAAGCGAAGTTTTCCAAACTTCAGTCTATGTTAGGAGTTTAAGAATGTGTCCTTAAGGGGGGATAGGCTCTAATGCCTCCTTCCTTCTCCTAATAGTGTCACTTTTGTAAATCCTTCAATCCTATCCCAAGTTGTTCTTAAGGGGGGATGTTAGGATATTTAGACACTTAGGAGTTAGTTAAGATCAACTTGTGTAATATATCTGTTAGGTAAAAGTGTTTTTCTTTAGTATGCATTAGTATGCATTTGTAAATATTCTAATCTGACGGTCATGATATGTTCTAGACATAGAGTGATCCGACGGTTCAACTTCTCTTAGATCATACTTACCATATATCCGTGGCTTAACATCCGATTGGTCTATGATCTCTATTTAAAGGGCATAGAGGGTCCTTGGCTAGTTGATCGATTATGAGAAGCTCATGTAACTTTCTTTTTTTTGCATAATAAATTGCTCCAAGTAGCTATTTGGCTGGGGCCGTGGACTGTTTCCCTCTCGAGGGTTTTAACCATGTGACAAACATCGGTGTGTTGATATGTGATCTAGTTGTGTGAAGCGGTTGCTCAAGGTGTTTGGTCTTTTGGGAGTACCCTGTATACCCGAACAGGAATGGAGTCCAAGTCCCTAGGTTGATATGATAACATTCTCCTTCAATCTATTACTAATATCATTGATGATTTCAATATAATTCCTTGTGAATTCTCTTCATATTCATTGTTTATTTGATGTCCATAACACTTCCAAGTTTTAATACTTCAATGGCATATCCCTCAATTAAAAATGTTTAATATTATCCTTCAAATGGTGTGTGTCTATGTTAGGTTTGTTTATTGTGAATGTGTTGACACACAAAAAAGTGTAAGACATAGTTAGTTTAAAATGAATTACTTGCACCTTTGCTAATGGGCAAGGGTTAAGCAAGCAAACCTATACACCCCCACCTCCTCCCTATCATCTAAAACTTAAGGACACATTTAATTGAATTTTTATGGGGCATCCAAGAGAAACTAAGTCTTGCAAGAGTTAAGGGATAATAAAAAAACAAACATGGGCATGTTTTGGGGTCCTTAGCTAAGTTCTTAGAGGCCACAACTAATAATCAAGTATAGATTGAAGGGTTGGTCATGCATGTAACTTCAACGATAAAAGAGGACACCAGAAGGTCATTTTTAAAAGGGACTTGAAATTCATCATAGACCATGTTGTTGGGAATAACCAACAACATTCTTTGGAGATGATAAGTTAAGTTTATTAGTTTCAATAAGGAAATATATATATATCAATGACTGCGAATTTAGACATGTTAGATTATTTATGAATAAGATTGTGTGTTGGCTTGTTAACCAATATATTGTAAACAAATCCTTATGCATTCATTCCTTGACCCCCACCTCCCTTCTTTGCATCATAAGAAGAGAACCATAAGGAAAAGTTCTCAAATTTGTTAGGCTAGCACAAATATTTCCATTGCTCTTCTCATTACATATAATATATTCATATAAAATTATGGAGTAGTCTATTTGTTAGACCTTTTGGACTTTTTGATGATTTTTTAACATAATTTGGTTAATTTTTTTGTTTCTTACAAAATTTGAATTTTGAAGTGCCCAAATTATGTTTTTGAATGCATAAATTGATTCAACATCCTCAAATACCCCAATAGCACCAAAATTACGCAAGTTTAACAACTATTATATGTTTTTTCAAGAATTAATCTAAAATTTCTACTGTATTATATAAAAAACAAGTTGAAAAAAAATCGGGAAAAGGTTGAAAACATATAACATTTAGACTATTGCTAAAATTGTGCCCTTGATTTGCATGAATTCTCCAAAATATTATCTTATAGGAATACGAAGGTGATTGTACTCCAATTATTGATGAAGATTCTAGAGTACATTTGGCACTTGTATGGAATGATGAATACAAAGACATACTTAAAAATAGTTTAAAAGACATGTGTTCCAATTAACATTTGAGTTTGGAAGAACACTACTATGGATATTTATTTTTATTGAAATCATGTTTCAATCCATTTTGAGGCAATGGTTGATCATCAGAAACAACCCATATGTTTCCAAGGAGCTTGGAGAAAAGGTCTGAACAATTACAAACCATGTTTAATACTAGGAAATGATACATTAACTTCATCGTCCAACATGGTGTTACCATCAATTGAGAGCACACTAGATTGTTAAGTTAGAAGAAGGCTAAGACCAACATAATCACCAACAAGAAGATTGATATTGCACCTATTTGGTATATAGACATCGTTAAATAGAGATGAACTTCATACTTGTAACAAGGTTGAATTCAAGAAACACCATCTCCTTGTTTAAGAAACTCTACTTTGCAATTGTAAAGTAAAGAAAGGAGGGAGTTCACAATATATCCTTCATGAAATGGATGTTATACCACAAGTAGTCTGTTATGCATGAAACTCTAAACATGAAACTCCATGTCTTCATCGAGGAAGAGGTCTTGACACTTGCAATAATTAAAGAATCCAGAAGCAGATAGACCTTAAGTCAACTTGCTAAAAGTAGCCCTTATTATAAAAGCTATGTAGTTGTTAATGTTTCTTAATTTCAGTTTTGAGTATAGATATCGAGATTATAGGTCTATTAGTATAGACTTAACTTTGTATGCATAGCTCATGTATAGGGACAATGGTAGTCTCATTTTAGAGTTTATTTGATTATGGTGGATTTGCATGGTGTTCTATTTCAGAGAATTTACATACATACATACATACATACATACATACATGCATACATACATATATATATGTGTGTGTGTGTGTACCTTTGTTTGAAAAGAAAAAAAGATAAGTCAATTCTCACTAGCTCATTCGATTAAGGTGTTGGTCTCATCAGCAGGGTGACTCGTGTTCAATACCCCTAGGGGTGAGTTAGTTGGGACGTGAAACCGAAAAATATAACCATGTTAACGATTGGTGTGGCCCATGCAGGGTGTAAGCCATGGGTGATTTTGATGTCTTAGATGCCCCTTGGTTGGAGTTTCTTAGCCAATGGTTGAAATGCCTTGGCTCCGAGTGACGAGCATTTATAACAAAAAAAATAAAATATAAGAAATGTCATTGTCCAACACCAAAATATTTGACATTTTAAAATCTAGCATCGGAATGTTGGTCCTTAACAACCTACTTCGTCCTTATAATAACATCACTAATGGATTTGATGTGATCCCTTTGGAGATTATTTGAATTGTGTGTGTAGTATATGTGATGCCAATACTAGTTGAAGTCTTTTTTTTGCCATGGGAACAAACAACCTCCAAAGGGTATATGTAACAAACAACAACCCAGATATATCGGTAACTTGTGACTCAATAGAGGTTGATACGTCTTGAAGCTCACTAGGGTGAGCCTGTATCTTAGGGGTCGCCTACCCTTCGAGCCTTGTCACAACATGCCAATGAGCAACCCAACCTTATTACTACATTGGCAAATCCAATTGGCCTCGATCTAATGAATATGTATTTTAATTATAGGTTCATATTATGTACTTTATCTTTCTTTATTTTGTGTGACTTGGTATGGATTGATCACTCACCCACTTTGTTGTATTTTATTCGATAGCTAGTAAAGTTTGACCACTCTCACCATATTTTTGTACTTTATACATAGTAATATAATTGATTGTACATCATGTGTACAATTCCAACAATCTATTGTCACACTTGATCGTTGAGAAGGCTCCAACTCTTCTCACCGAAAAACAACAACTATCCATAATTTTTAACACAAATGTCATTCAACATCTACATCACATCCAAACCTAATCCTAATGGCCAATAATGTCTACACAGGTAGTGAGGATGAAATCTTGTTCACCCAAAAATATCATATCGAGAAGAGAATGGATTTTATCACCATGGACAATGGTAGCATGTATAATATAGTGTCCCAATAGTTAGTAGTAGACTTATAGTAGACAAATCTTCCTCACCCGTGTTAATAAGGCATTTGGACAACTTACTCGCATCACTCAAAAGTGTTCAATGTCATTTTCCATTTGACCCTTTTGTCACACGATGGAGTCTAATCTCAATCCTCTTAGTGGTTCTAATTCAGTCATGGGAAGACCATATCATTACGTTAAGGATGCATAATATGATGGCTACTTCAACACCTATAGGCTACACAAATACAATGAAGCATACAAACTCACTTCTACATCTTCTTTTATTGTCCCACCTATACTTTCTAGCAGACGAATTACTGAGTAGGCCAGTCTTAGAAGATTCATGTCATTATGCATTGTCTAGCAAGTCAAAGCCACAAAGATTAAGATCCCCCCACCGTCATATACAATAGATCATTGACTCATACATAGATGTATTTGATAAACCCAAAGGTTCACCTCCCCTTCGAAACATACAACATTATGTTGAGCTTGTTAATGATTCTTCCTTGCCTAATTTTACTACACATCACATGTATTACACCTACCAAAATATTTGTCATTTTTAGAATACAACATTGGAGTGCTAGGCATTGAAAACCTACTTGAACCTCATGCCAACATCACAAATGCCTCTGATATGATACCTCATTGGTGCTCTTTGGGATGTGTTTTTTGTATCTATGATGTCAATAATAATTGCAAATCTTATTATAAAATTGGTATGATTCTTAGTCTAATGGAGATTATTATATTTGTAGGCTTTTTGTTGTGTTTTAACACACTGTGTACTTTATCTTTCTCTCTTTAGGTGACTTGGTATGATCACTAACCCACTTTATTGTATTTTATTAATGACATGGTCAAATTTTATTGTTCTCCTCATAATTTTGTACTCTCTATATATAGCCACAAAATTAATGTGTACATCACGTGTTTAATTCTAACATTCTCCTCTCATACTTTATCACTAAAAAGGCTTGATGGCCCTTGTTTAAAAACAATGCCTCTCCATAAATTCCAACTTAGCTTTGACCAACATATCTACATCACATCCACACCTATTTCAAGAATGACTACACAGGCAATAAGGCAATGAGGATGAAACCTTGTTAACCCAAAAGTAACAAATCAAGAAGAGAATCACTTCACTCATCATGGGAAATTCTGGCTAGAAGAATCAAGTGTCCTGACAATTGATAGTATACTCATAGTTGCTAATTGTTCCTCACCCCACATTGTATCAACTCTAAGAGATCAAATAATTTGGAAGCTTGTTCTCATCATGTGTAAGTGCTCCATCTCACTTGACGTTGGACCCTTGTGTCACATGATGGAGTGTGATGTCACTCCTCGTAATGGTTATAATTTGATTATGCGTGAGTCATATCATTACGTTAACCATTTATAACACGGCGACTACTTAATTAAACACACACAAGATGAACAAAGGTATAATTAAACACCCACAAGATGCACAAAGGTATAATTAAACACCCACAAAATGCACAAAGGTAGTGAAGCATACAACCACACTTCTACCTCTTTTTTGTATTATGCCACATATACTTTGTAGTATATTGACTATTAAGCGGGCCTTTCTTAGCAAACTAATGTCATTATCTGTTGCCAACCAAGCCAAATAAAACAACAAAGGGAAGTTCCCTCCCTCCATTATACAATGCCCATTGACCCATACATGGACGTGTTTGAAGAATCCAAGGGTTCACCTCCCCTTCAAAACGTAGAACATTATATTGAACTAGTTCATGGTTTTTCCTTGGTCATGATAGGTTGTCTTGTGAACAATCCAATGTTTAATAGTTTTTGGGCTATGTTTTTTTTGACATAATTTTTGTTTTGTCCTTCCTAATATTTATGTTGATAAAAATAGATAAATGGTTCTCTAGTATCATTTCCAAGCATGGAGCTTGTTAAGGGATTTCCAATACAATATCGCATCAAGGAATCTAAGTCTTTATGCAAAGTTATGGCTTCATGAAGGTGATATTAAAACTCAGAGTTCTTGGGCCCACCTTCCTTTAACCACCTCGACGTGTGCACTCCAAGGTCTATGCTTCATATGACAAAAAACAATTTTTTTCTTTAGTTAAGGGATTCTTGGAATGAGTGTAGCTATCACATCTATTTTAAAAATAGAGATAAATAAGCACCATTCTAGCTTTTTTGTATCACTATGTACATTGTGGTGTTTTTCACCATTCATTCTTTACATAACTTGGTTTTCAGTATAATACTCCACTTTCATTATTATATATTATGCTATTTTCTACAATAATGTGTTCTTTCATTTCATTCTCAAAATAATTTGGATAGATGGTATTAGAGCAATTTGCTCTTGTCTCCATCCATGTCCTCCACAAGGTCAAGGTATAATAAATTCACAATAATTTGGACCTTGAGATAACTAAACCTTCAAACAACCTTCCTTGTCAGTCCAAGTGACCTCGCATGGTGAACAATGTAAAAAATGTGACATAGAGGGAGATATTCTCAAGCTCTTGGTTTGAGAAGCCCTTGAGCTACAACGTAACACGATTATGGATGATTTCGCCTAGATTTTCCATAAACTCCAAATAGTGATAGAGGAAACTTAGACAAATGGTGGTTTTGGATAACAACACACTTCAAGATACAAATTGATTTTGAAATACCTATATTTGAAGTCAAAATGTACACCAAAGCTATGGAGAGATGGTTAGACAAGCCATAAGGTTATTTTGAATAATGTCTTTCAAATTGTGTGTTAGGTGTGTTTGTTGTGAATATTCTAACACACATAACAAGTGTAAGACATCGTCGGTTTACACCACATTACTCACAACTTCATTAATGGATAAGGGTTAAGCAAGTGGACTTAGATTCCCCCCCATCCCCACCACTTATCATGCACTAAGGGATGAATCAAATTCATTTTTGATGGGGAGCCCAAGGGAAACCAAGTCTTGTAGGAGCTGAGGGAGCATTGGAATTTAGGGGGGGCTTAACTAATATTTTAGAGGCCAAAACTAACAATTAAGTATATATTGAAGGGTTAGTCATAGTTATAACATAAGTGACAAGTATAGGATACATGAAAGTAGTCTTTAAAAGGGATTCAAATCTGATCATAAACTGTGTCATTGGGCAGAACCAACAACTTTTAATAGATATGTTAAGTAAAGTTTCTTGGTTGGAATAAGGAAAGACATATTTCAATGATTGAGAATTTAGGCATGTCAGATGATTTGTGAATAAGATTTTGTCACATGCCCAATTCGCAAAAACAATTTAATGTTATTTGAGGAACATCGTGTTATATTTTATGCTAAGTTTGTAATTGATGACCAAGTGGGGTCAAGAATAATTAATGTAATTCAGAATATTTTATTAATAAATAAATAAATGATGAGACAACAGCTTAGGGAAGCTATTAAAAGAGTGTTTACTAGTTACTTGGTGGAGGAGACTGGGTGGAGAGTACACAGATAAGTGGCAACATCCTCAAACTACTTCACACTGTTGCAGGGGGCAACTTCGCTATATTTGTGGTCAGGATTCCCCAAGAAAGTGGAATTGGAGCGGGTGGCTCATTAAATGAAAACTGACCCAGAAGACCTAGGCATCTCTATAAAATTTCCCATTGAAGACAAATGAGGCTGCTCATTCTGAGAGGTGATCATTCAGGGTCAATGAATTTACTCATTGAGAAATTCGATGGAGGGGATTACTAAAGTGAGTTTGAGGGGTTAACGACTGAGACTGAACTTATTGCAGCTATTAGGATGAAGTTCTTACTGCTGTGAGCAGATTTGAATTACTGAGGTAATTAGACCAGTCATGTGACAGAAGGTCTTAAGGACATATCCTTCACTCAGTACTCTACTAGGATGACCAGGAATAGGCTCGGGGGTCCTGAGGAAGCGTTGTCTGAGCTTTCTCCAGGATTTGGTTGGGAGGAACAACCTCCCTAAGATGTTGTCGCCTTATCATTGACAGGTTCTATTTGTCTTCATGTTATTATATTTATTTACTGTCTTCAGTAAAATGTTTACTACTTTTTAAATAAAGGCATGTTAGTATTAAATTAGGGTTTATGAAGAAAGGAGTAACTGTGTATTGTTGGACTTAGTAATTTGCAGATTATGTTAGAAATAGTAGTAAATATGCAAAATGAGAAATAAATAGAATTAGAATTCCATACTGTATTTTTCCACGCCTGGCTCAGGCAGTACTCTAGTACAGCTGGGTGTTTAGGTAGATATGATGATTCTTTTTACTCTAAATGAAAAATGTAGCTAAATTCTTCTCTAGTTGCTTATGATTTATTCTATAAAGAAGTAGTAAATACTGTATGTATTAAATGTTTTTACTTCAAATAAGAACTGAGCTTAGGTATGTAAAAACATTTAGTAATCATATTACTTAGAGAACTATTTTTAATACTAGTATTCTTTACAAAACACAAAAGTGACAGTTTATTAAATAAGCATAGGTATAGTAAAGAGACTATCATCTAGGGTTTAGGTTAAGATCATTTTCAAAATAATCTTATAACAATTAATTCTAGACAAATAGTGTCTCTGATTTAAGACAGAAGGTTCTACTGTAACCTAAATAGAACCACCTAGGTTATTGAAAGAGAAACATATCCTATTCTCAAGTTTGAAGTATTACCCTTATCTTTTTTTTATGAGAATTAAAAATAGTTGTATAAATCATTAAAGGAAAATTAAATAAACAGAGCTAAGAAATTACCATGTAAAAAAATTATGCTAATATCGAACTGTAGGGTATATTTAAATATCACTCTTATGAGTCAGACAGAGTAATAATAGCACTCTTAACATAGTAAAATTTACATAAATGCTTGCACTGTAAAATCATTAATTTGCATGATAAATAATTAAAATAATACAATAAATACAGAGTAATAATAATACTCTTAAACACAGTAAAATTTACATAGATGCTTCGTACTGTAAATATTTTTATTTACATGGTAACAATTAAAATAATACTTACTATAACAAATTATTAAAAACAAAATCAATTAAGAAACAATGTCTTAATGCCTTTAGAATTACAGGTTAAGACTCAAGCCTATCCATTTATTAACCAAAAACAAAATAACATTATCGAACAGTAACCATACTTTACTGATAGGTGAAAAACCCTGTTTTCTTTTACAAATCCTGACTGATTCATAGTCTTTTCTTACCTACTAGAATCTTTTATAAAAACTAAAAAAATTAACTAGATAGAGATCGACAGCCTCAAAGAGTTTAGAGTTGAGCTCTATCGATTTTAAGTAAAAGAAGTTACATTGTTCAGGCCGTAAGGCAGAAACACAAAAACCAGTTTCCATCACGGCTACCAGAGCCTTCATCATTCCTACACAAAGTACCCTCTAAGGGTTTCGAAACTTATACAGAAAAACAAAAAAGCATTGAAACTTTAAGCTAACAGGTAATGAAGGTTGTGCCTTGTCAACTGCAGGAACCAACTTCCAACAACCACAACAATGTGTAGGATGAAACCCTCGTATGCAACCGGGGCTTAGAATTTTTGTATGCTCAAGTGAAACTGAAGGGTAAGCTCGCTTTCACCTACAGAGCTGGAACTGAGAGAAGGACTTGCAAGTACCATTCCTTATCATTACAAATCCATTTTAAAATTTGTAAAACCCTTTTAAGAAAATTAATCTAAAATCGATTTGAGGGGGAGTCTTTACCTACTATAGTTTCGAGTTGAAACTGAGAAGAAATGGCCACCCTAGGTCATAATGGCACCGTGCCAGAGGACAAGAAGACTTTGAGTCACCACTGCGAAGGAAAAACAAGAAAGTCGAGTCCACCAGACGAAGGTATACTCTTGGCCGAAGCTTTGATTGTTCAGTTGCAGGTTCAAGACAAGCACAACCCTCGAGCCATGAAGAAAGGCCAATATCCACTCTTGCTGTAAATACTTCAACCTTTAGAAGACCAAAACCACTAACGACCTCTCTCAACAGTCACAACATAGAATATGGAAGTAAAATCCCAAACTCGAAGGTGGTTACAGGTCTCCAATGGCTGCAAGCTCTCTGCTCGACCAACAAGAAGGAGGAACCCTCGGTCTGCAAAGAAATTGCGTAGGGTTTGGAGTTATAAGTCAACTCATGAGTGGATAAAAATTAACCACATGTCTCTCCAAATAATCTCTCCATCGTGGGTATAGTTCCATAGTCAGCACTGTAGCCAAGTGTTGTTCAATCAAACCAATAATCATTAAAAACCATACATAGTTTATGATTGCCATAATTTTGATATTACCATGGTGTATTGATGCTAGGATATCGACTATAGGTTATAAATTTGATATTTTGATTATCCTAGAAGTTATCTTTGTTAATCAATCAAATTGGATAGTTATGTGTAATAACTAGGTTTGGTAAAAATTTGTAAGAAGGTCATATTATAACTTATAACCATAGTAAAAGAAGAGCTATGGACTCTTGGAATTGTAGCCTTGAGTTATATTTTGAAGGAGTGATCGGTTAAGTGAAGACCAATAACGTTAAAGAAATCCCAACAAAACTCTAACAACTTAAAGATGAGTTTATTTAAAAGCATAAGTAACTTTATCATTCATTGAGAGAAGGACGTTATAGAGTCTTGAAGCGAAGGTAGCTGCGAGCTATTTTCTCTCTACGAAAATTATGAATAACCATTATGGTAAATAAAAATAACAGTGTTCTTAGATCTTTAAAGTATAACATTCAATCGATTGGAGGAACTTTGGAAAGTACTTGTTCTTGCAAAGTTTTAACCCATGCTTATGTAGCTGGTGTAAACATCATTATAGAGTTCTAATATTAAAAGAATTTGAGACCAACATTACCTCCTTGAAGACAAGTAGCATATTAAACTTTATCTAAAACTAGAATATTAATCATGCTAGGGAAGTAGCGTCTTGACGTGAATTTAAATAACACCCTACTGGATCTTACGCTTACCTGCTAAACCTATAAAGAGCCAGCAGTCCAATTGAGTTAGTTGAACGCTAAGTAAGCCCTGATCTCATACAAGAATTCTTACCTACAAAAAAGTTAATCGTCAGTATATCAAGCAGCAACAAAATGCTAGTCTTTTTCTAACTCTGATAGAATTACAGTTGTTAAGTCATTAATAACACTAACACAGATTTGTAAGATTACACCCTTTAGTTAACAAGTTCTTTTAAAGAAGCAATCCCATGTTCTTTTATAAATTGTTTCATTTTCCGCTAACCTTTAGGAGTTACTTAGCTGCGACTTTATGTCACTCAATTTTTTTTCGAAATTTTTACGAATTTTTGGGTTATTACATCTGGTATCAGAGCACAAGGTTCAAACACTAGGCCTGAATGTAGCTCAACTTTCTTATGTGGAACAATAAATTTAAATAAATATACTGATGTTGTTTTCTTTGAATGATACACACAGAGAATTTTGTTTCTGAGTTAATGATAGGTATGGATAGATTGGAAGAATATGCGGATGAGGAATCTCCTTACACTAAACGAGATAATCTTCAAAAAGAACCTATACAAGAAGATATAGCCAATAATTCTTCTGAACTACTACAAACAATTAAAGAATTAAAATTAGAGATGGAATCAGTTAAGAAAGAAAATGAGAGGATTCTGAGAGCTCACGAGGAGCTAAATCATATCTTAATAGAAAGTTTTCATACTAAGGGAAAGGGTAAAAAACCTGAGTGTGAAGATATAGGTTATCAGGATAAAGATAAAAAGACTAAACAAGTTAAAAACGAAAGTAGCTCATCTTCCGAAGTATATGGTGATTTATATAAACAAAACTCTCATTATACTAGTGACAACAGTGAAGATAACCACCATACTAGGAAAATAAAATATAAACCTTATGAATAAATCTTTAGGGAGTTCAAGAAGATCAAGCCACCAAGATTTAATGGAGAAACTGAGAAGGGGAAAGAAGCAGAATCCTGGCTATCCGGGATGAAGAAATACTTCCAAATTTATAACTACTCTAATCAACTGAAGGCCAGGATGGCTATTTATAATCTTACAGGAAAAGCTGATATATGGTGGCAGGACTTAAAAAGAGTAAAAGGTTTAAGGGAGAAAAACATAAATTGGAGCACATTCAAGAAATATTTCGAAAATAATTTTTTATCTGAACAGTACTATGAGGAAATGGCTAAGGAATTCTACGAGTTAAAACTGGGTACAATGAATATGAAAGAATTGAATAGTAAATTTCTAAGTCTGCTCAGGTATGTGCCATATATTGTGGATGAGAAACCTAAGGTACAACGGTTTCTTAGCTGTTTACCTTATCATATAAAGGACAGGATTGAGTATGACAATCAGAAAAATTTAGAAGAAGCAATGAGAAAAGCAAATCTCAGTTATGAACAAAATCGTAAAAAGGAGAGTATGGCCAATTGGAAGGCCAAAATGAATAATAACTTTGAAAAGAAGAAGAAAGAGTTTGACCTAATCGAAATTCTAAAAATAATAACACCAAAAATTTTCCTAGTAAGAATTTCCAAGGGAATAAAAGTAATTCACAGACCAATCAGAATAATCAAAGGAATAAAGAATTTGCTAACAACCACAGTAACTATACAAAGAACTTTGAACGAAAGGAACCCATAAAGTGTTGGGAATGCAATGGTCCGCATTATGCATCAGTCTGCCCCAATCAGAAGAAGATTGTTAGCAACATACACACAATACAGGAGGAGATGACTATTGGTGATCTAGCGAGGACAATGCCCAGGATCAATGCGGCATTAGAGAACTGGCAAGCAGATTATCAAACTTACATGGTGGAAGTGGAAGGTAAGATAAATCAAATAACTATATCTATTTTAATTGATCCAGGAGCTAGTTTAAGCTATATTTCTCTTAATTTGGAAGAAAAGTGTAAGCTTCCAGTTGAAAAGTTTGCAAGTTCTTGGTTAGTTCAGCTAGCTACTGTGCAAAGAGAAAGGTGATTAGCTTTGTAAAGAATTGTGCAGTAACTATGGATCAGTTTGAAACTTTTGTTAAGCTCAATGTACTACCTTTAGGTTCATATGATATATTAATTGGTATGGATTGATTAGAACAGCATAAGGTGGTCTTGAATTGCTTTGATAAAACCTTTACTTACATAAATAACGATGGAAAGTTAATAAATGTAAAGGGAATCCCTAGGAAAACATCCGTAAGGCAGATCTCTGCTCTGCAGCTTGAGAGAGCTATTCGGAAAGGCTATAAGGTTTATGCAGTAACAATAATCGATGAAGAAAACATTAACAACACAGATAAATTAAATTTAGAAGATATACCGATTCTAAAGGAATATTCAAATGTATTTCCAGAAGAAATTCTGGGACTGCCTCTGAAACGGGAATTAGATTTTACTATTAAGCTGGTACCTAGTGCAGTGCCCAGCTCAAAATCCCCTTATCAGATGAATACACTAGAACTAAATGAACTTAAGTCACATATAAAAGAACTTGTTGATAAGAATTACATTAGACCCAGTGTGTCTCCCTGGGGGGCACTTGTCATATTTGTTAAGAAGAAGGATGGAACTCTACGACTATGTATAGATTATTGTCAATTAAATAAAATGACTATCAAGAACAGATACCCGTTACCTCGCATAGATGATCTATTTGATAAACTACGTGGAGCCACGATGTTTTTAAATATTTTTTTACGGTCTGGATATCACTAGGTCTGAATCAAAGATGAAGACATCTTTAAAACAGCCTTTAGAACTCGATATGGACATTATGAGTTTGTCGTTATGCCCTTCGAGCTTACTAATGCTCCAACTATTTTTATGTGTCTAATGAATAATGTAATGCACATATATCTGGATAAATTTGTGGTCGTATTTATTGACGACATCTTAATTTATTCAACATCTGAAGAAGAACATAAAGAACACTTAAAAATTGTTTTGCAAGAGTTACGAGAGCATCAACTTTTTGCAAAATCTAGTGAATGTGATTTCTTTAAAGATAAGATCCAGTATTTAGGTCATGTGGTGACTAAAGAAGGAATTTCGGTTGACCCTGAAAAGATAAAGGCTATCAAAGATTAGCTAGTCCCAAAAGACGTAACTGACGTCCGATCATTCATGGGGATTACCGATTACTACCGGAGCTTCATCGAAGGATTTTCAAAAATTGCAAATCCTATAACCTCTTTGCAGAAAAAGGGGAAGAAATTTGATTGGAATCAGAAGTGTGAAGACAGTTTTAAAAAGTTAAAAACATTATTAACCACCACACCAATTTTAAGAATTGTTGACCCTAATAAATATTTTATAGTATGTACTAATGCATGCAATGACGGTTTAGGTGGAGTATTAACTCAGGAAGCACATGTCATTGCTTATGAGTCTAGGAAAGTGAAGATTCATGAGAAAAATTATGCAACCTATGATTTAGAATTAGTTGTTGTCATACATGCCTTAAAGATGTGGCATCATCATTTAATTGGACAGAAGTTTATATTAATGACGGATAATAAAGGATTGAAATACCTGTTAGATCAACCTAACTTGAATGCTAGGCAAGCTAGGTGGATAGCTTTTCTAAGTGAATACGATTTTGAGATTCAACACATTAAAGGAAAAGAGAATAGGGTTGCTGATGCATTAAGTAGAAATGCAAAGCTGAATTTTACAGTAGCTATCAATACTTATACAATAGACTTGGAAGAACAACTTGAAGCCAGAATAGAACAAGATGAAAATTATCGAAAATTACAGGAAAAAGTAAAAGAGAATTTAATAGAAAGTCTAAGTACAGGGTACAACTTGAATGCAAAAGGATTATTGCTGTATAAAGACAGATTTTAAGTACCTAATATACCTAATATTAAGCTATTAATTTTAAACGAAATTCATAAAACTCCTTATTCAGGGAATCTAGGTTATCAGAAAACCATAACCATGCTAAGAAAAGATTATTTCTGGCCAAACATGAAAAATGAACTGGCAGAATATATTTCTAGTTGCTTCGAATGTCAGCAAGTAAAAACTGAACATCAACATCCAGCTGGGCTACTTCAGCCATTGCCTATTCCTAGCTGGAAATGGGAGATAATTAGCCTTGATTTTGTTACTGGATTACCTAAAAATCAGAACTTAAATGAATCAATAATGGTAGTGGTTGACAAATTGAGTAAAGCAACCCTTTTTATACCTATAAAAACTAATTATAAAGCTGCAAATATTGCTGATATTTTCTTAAAACAAATTTTTCGGTTGCATGGGATACCGAAGGTGATAATTTTAGACCGAGACCCTAAATTTACAGGTAATTTTTGTAAATCTTTATTTAAAGGATTAAATACTACGTTAAACTTTAGTACCTCTTTCCATCCTCAAACTGATGGACAGACTGAAAGAGTAAATCAGGTATTGGAGGATCTACTCAGAATGTACGTAAAGGAGCAACCAGATAAATGGGAAGATTATTTACACTTGGTAGAATTTGCTTACAATAATCATTATCAAGCTTCAACTAGGTATAGTCCTTTCGAAATTCTGTATGGAAGAAAATGCAATACTCCCACCTCTTGGAGTAATCCAGTGGACAGGTTAGTATTAAGACCTGAATTATTGAAAGAAATGGAATTAATTGTAAAACAGGTACAAGGTAATTTGAAAATTGCGCAAGATCGACAGAAAAGTCAAGCAGACCTTAAATGAACTCCAAAGAAGTTCCAGTTAGGTGAACATGTTTTCATTAAGGTGAGACCCAAAAAGAGTTCTCTAAGGCTGGGTAGCTGTGCCTAGCTAGCACCTCGATATTATGGTGTTTTTGAAATACTGTCCAGGATCAGACAGGTAGCATATCAATTAGCTCTACCACCGAATTTAAGAGATCACAATGTTTTTTACATTTATGTATTAAAAAAATATGTACATGATACTACTCATGTTATTAATTGGAATGACGTGCAGGTGGAACCTGAAGGATATTTTCTAGTGGAACCCGATTGTATCCTCGAGCGGACGCAGATCTCGCTTCGTAACCGCACCATTGGTCAGGTGAGGGTGCAATGGAAGCACCTTAGTCTAGAGGAAGCCACCTGGGATTTGGAAAGTCATATGCGAGATGCATATCCAATTCTATTGAAGGGGAACTCTGAGGACAAGGAATAAATAACATCGAGGATGATGTTATAAATTAAGGGGGTGTGTATGTCACATGCCCAATTTGCAAAAACAATTTAATGTTATTTGAGGAACATTGTGTTATATTTTATGCTAAGTTTGTAATTGATGACAAAGTGGGGTCAAGAATAATTAATCTAATTCATAATATTTTATTTATAAATAAATAAATGATGAGACACCAACTTAGGGAAGCTGTTAAAAGAGTGTTTATTGGTCACTTGGTGGAGGAGACTGGGTGGAGAGTACATTGACAAGTGGCAGCATCCTCAAACTACTTCCAACTGTTGCAGGTGGCAACTTCCCTATATTTGTGGTCAGGATTCCCCAAGAAAGTGGAATTGGAGCAGGTGGCTCATTAAATGAAAACTGACCCAGAAGACCTAGGCATCTCTATAAAATTTCCCATTGAAGACAGCTGAGGCTGCTCATTCTGAGAGGTGATCATTCAAGGTGAATGAATTTACTCATTGAGAAATTCAATGGAGGGGATTACTGAAGTGAGTTTAAGGGGTTAACTGTTGAGACTGAACTTATTGCAGCTATTTGGTTGAAGTTCTTACTGCTGTGAGCAAATTTGAATTACTGAGGTAATTGGACCAGTCAGGTGACAGAAGGTCCTAAGGACATATCCTTCACCCAGTACTCTACCAGGAGGACTAGGAATAGGCTTGGGGGTCCTGAGGAAGCATTGTCTGAGATTTCTCCAGTAGTTGGTATGGAGGAACAACCTCCCTAAGCTGTTGTCACCTTATCATTGACATGTTCTATTTGTCTTCATGTTATTATATTTATTTACTATCTTCAGTAAAATGTTTACTAGTTTTTAAAAACAAGCATGTTAGTATTTAATTAGGGTTTATGACGAAATGAGTAATTGTGTATTGTTGGACTTAGTAATTTGCAGATTATGTTAGAAATAGTAGTAAATATGCAAAATGAGAAATAAATAGAATTATAATTCCATATTGTATTTTTCCACGCCTGGCTCATGCAGTACTCTAGTACAGCTGGTTGTTTAGGTAGATATGATGATTCTTTTTACTCCGAATGAAAAATGTAGTTAAATTCTGCTCTAGTTGCTTATGATTTATTCTATAAAGAAGTAGTAAATAGTGTATGTATTAAATGTTTTTACTTCATATAAGAATTGAGCTTAGGTATGTAAAAACATTTAGTAATCATATTACTTATAGAACTATTTTTAATACTAGTATTCTTTATAGAACGCAAAAATTACAGTTTATTAAATAAGCATAGGTATAGTAAAGAGACTATCATCTAGGGTTTAGGTTAAGATAATTTTCAAAACAATCTTATAACATTTGATTCCAGACAAAATGTGTCTCTGATTTAAGACAGAAGGTTCTACTGTAACCTAAATAGAACCACCTAGGTTATTGAAAGATAAACAAATCCTATTCTCAAGTTTGCAATATTACCCTGATTTTTTTTATGAGAATTAAAAACAACTCTATACATCATTAAAGGAAAATTAAATAAACAGAGCTAAGAAATTACCATGTAAAAAAATTATGCTATTATCGAACTGTAGGGTATATTTAAATATCACCCTTATGAGCAAGACAGGGTAATAATAGTACTCTTAACACAGTAAAATTTACATAAATGCTTGCACTGTAAAATCATTAAATTGCATGATAAATAATTAAAATAATACAACAAATACAGAGTAATAATAGTACTCTTAAACACAGTAAAATTTACATAGATGCTTCGTACTGTAAATATTTTTATTTACATGGTAACAATTAAAATAATACTTACTATAACAAATTATTAAAAACAAAATCAATTAAGAAACAGTGGCTTAATGCCTTTAGAATTACAGGTTAAGACTCAGGCCTGTCCATTTATTAACCAAAAAAAAATAACATTATCGAACAGTAACCATACTTTACTGACAGGTGAAAAACCTTGTTTTCTTTTACAAATCCCAACTGATTCACAGTATTTTCTTACCTACTAGAATCTTTTATAAAAACTAAAAAAATTAACTAGACAGAGATCGACAACCTCAAAGAGTTTAGAGCTGAGCTCTATTAATTTTAAGTAAAAGAAGTTACATTGTTCATGCTGTAAGGCAAAAACACAAAAACCAGTTTCCATCACGGCTACCAGAGCCTTCATCATCCCTACACAAAGTACCCTCTAAGGGTTTTGAAACTTATACAGAAAAACAAAAAAGCTTTGAAACTTTAAGCTAACAGGTAATGAAGGTCGTGCCTTGTCAACCGCAAGAACCAACTTCCAACAACCACAACAATGTGCAAGATGAAACCCTCATTTGCAACCGGAGCTTACCATTTTTGTATGCTCGAGTGAAACTGAAGGGTAAGCTCACTTTCACCTATAGAGATGGAACCGGGAGAAGGACCTGCAAGTACCAATCCTTATCATTACAAATCCATTTTAAAATTTGTAAAACCCTTATAAGAAAATTAATCTAAAATCAATTTGAGGGGGAGTCTTTACCTGCAATAGTTTCGAGTTGAAACTGAGAAGAAATGGCCACCGTAGATCGTAATGGCACCGTGTCGGAGGACAAGAAGACTTTGAGTCACCACTACGAAGGAAAAACAAGAAAATCAACTCAACCAGACGAAGGTATACTCCTGGCCGAAGCTTTGACTGTTTAGTTGCAGTTTCAAGACAAGCACAACCCTTGAGCCATGAAGAAAAGCCAATATCCACTCTTACTGTAAATACTTCAACCTTTAGAAGAACAAAACCACTAACGACCTCTCTCAACAATCACAGCATAGAATATGGAAGTAAAATGCCAAACTCAAACGTGGTTACAGGTCTCCAATGGCCGCGAGCTCTCGGCTAAGCCAGGAAGAAGGAGGAACCCTCGGTCTGCAAAGCAATTATGTAGGGTTTGGAGTTATAAGTGAACTCATGAGTGGATAAAACTTAACCATGTGTCTCTCCAAATAATCTCCATCGTGGGTACAGTTCCATAGTCAGCCCTGCAGCCAAGTGTTTTTCAATCAAACCAATAATCATTAAAAACCATACATAGTTTATGATTGCCATAATTTTGATATTACCATGGTGTATTGATGCTAGGATATCGACTATAGGTTATAAATTTGATATTTTGATTATCCGAGAAGTTATCTTTGTTAATAAATCAAATTGGATAGTTATGTGTAATAACTAGGTTTGGTAAAAATTTGTAAGAAGGTCATATTATAACTTATAACCATAGTAAAAGAAGAGCTATGGACTCTTGGAATTGTATCCTTGAGTTATATTTTGAAGGAGTGATCAGTTTACTGAAGACCGATAACGAAATCCCAACAAAACTCTAACAACTTAAAGATTAGTTTATTTAAAAGCATAAGTAACTTGATCATTCATTGAGAGAAGGACGTTATAGAGTCCTGAAGCGAAGGTAGCTATGAGTTATTTTATCTTTGTGAAAATTATGAATAACCATTATGGTAAATGAAAATAACATTGTTATTAGATATTTAAAGTATAACATTCAGTTGATTGGAGGAACTTTTGAAAGTACTTGTTCTTGCAAAGTTTTAACCCATGCTTATGTAGCTGGTGTAAACATCATTACAGAGTTTTGATATTAAAAGAATTTGAGACCAACATTACCTCCTTGAAGACAAGCAGCATATTAAAATTTTTCTAAAACTAGCATCTTAATCATGCTAGGGAAGTAGTGTCTCGACGTGAATTTAAATAACACCCTACTAGATCTTACGCTTACCTGCTAAACTTGTAAGGAACCAGCAGTCCAATTGAGTTAGCTGAATGCTAAGTAAGCCCCGATCTCATACAAGAATTCTTACCTACTTGACAAAATTTAATCATCAATATATCAAGCAACAACAAATATCAAGTCTTTTTCTAACTCTGATAGAATTACAATTGTTAAGTCATTAATAGCACTAACACAGATTTGTAAGATTACACCCTTTAGTTAACAGGTTCTTTTATAGAAGCAATCCCATGTTCTTTTATAAATTGTTTCATTTTCCACTAACCTTTAGCAGTTTCTTAGCTGCGACTTTAGACATTTTATGTCACTCAATTTTTTTTTAAATTTTTACGATTTTTTGGGTTATTACAGTTTTTATGTTTTATTTTCAACCAATCTATTGTTACTATATCCTCACACATACATTTCTTGAACCCCCTTGCAGTTTGTCTCTCCAAACTTTTCTACAAAAGAAGAGGACCAAAAGGAAAAAACTATCAAATTTGATACACCTAGCATGGATATTTCCATTCCTCTTCTTACCACATCACAACCCCAATTCCTTGACCATAATTGGTTTTCAATAGGCCACAAAACCATGGGATGAAAATAACTCAAAATAGACAAAAAACAGACCCAAGCAATTATTTCAAGGGAACTAGACATCGTTAAGTGTTGTTCTACCTCTCTTAGCCTCCATGATAGACATTCACAATCCTTCTACCACCAACAAGAACAAATAAAGGATAAGGGACAACCCTACCTCGGTCCTCTCAATATTGTAAGAAATGATGATGCAATAACATCTATAAGAGAAAGAAATGAGACAAATGTCTCACATCTTGTAATTCAATTCACCATTGGAAGACAAAACCACTTATGGATCGATAACATCCTTAGATATAATCAATATGTTTGATCATAGGTTTTATACAAGTCTAATTTTACAATCATAACTAACATATTCTTGATTCTAATGGAATAAATTGTCTCTTAGGTAGACCCTATAGCCTCATGAATTCATATTCCTAGCAAAAAATATTTTTTATAAGGATATTACCTTTGAGAGAATTTTTTAACCCCATGGCTAGAAATTTTGAAATAATTTTACAAGAGCAGTTTCACTGAGCAATAAGCTTGAATTCATCATATGATTATGGCGCATGAGATTTTGGTACGAGACAAATAAATGGAGTGTTAAAATACCCCAATACATTTTCTGAAAGGTTGAACTCCTCTTATACCATAAGCAAATCTTCACCCAATAAGTAAAAAAACCCATAAATAACTAATTGGTTGAGCCATTTGGACCAGTATTGTTTTCTTTTTGAAATGCTAAAATGATTTGATCTTTAGTTATTTTTATGTATAGGTCATGACTGTACTCTTATAGACTAGTTGTGTAAGGTATGAAGCCATTTTTACTATTTCAATAATGTTTGCTTCATCATTCTTCATTTCCCACATGGTATTGGAGTTTTTCATATAATTTGCATATTTGTAAAAAAATTGAGTATTCTCATCTCCCAATTCCAACCATGTGGCCTTACTCTTCATTCTCAAATCTGTGCTTCATGTTCATGCAACAATTTATGCTTTCTAGCTTCAATTTCTTTATCTATTAATAAATCATCATTACTAAAGACCCCTCTTACATTCCCACTAAACAATATTTTAATTCTTCCTCTATTTCTTTGAGTAATCCCTGATCTTGAAATTCTCCATCACCCATGATACCACCTTAACTTTTACATGCTTTAATTCTTTGACAAATTGTTCACTAGCATATTATTTTGAAGATTATTCATAATGTTTCCATTTATTTTTTAATAAACCTATAAATGGTTTCTCCTGGAGCCATACAAAATTAAATTTGAAGGGAGATGACAACTTATCATTCCTATGCTCCAATTGCATAAAAACAGGACTATGACCTAAGATACTTTCCATAATCCATGGTATCTCTTTCTATATATATCTACCTTTTGAATCAATGTACCAAAAAAAGGAATTTGTTAAGGAGTTTTGAAATCCCATTATATCCACTCTAGTTTTTTCTCCAAGTCGGTATTAGTGAGATGGTTTCTACATCAACCAACCCTACAACCTCAATATGATGTGTAAAATAATTTGCAAGTCTATAGAACCTAGTGGTTGTACCCCATAATTCTCTAATACAAGTAATAAAATTCAAGTCACCCCTTATTATCAATCTTCCTTCCCCAACAACTAGCAGAGAAAAAAATATATTCCAAAAAGGATACTTCCCTTCATAAGGCCTGTACACATTCAACACAACGTTGGGCATGCCCAAGATTTTACTGTGAAAATCCATTCATAGAATTGAAAATGTAGTAAATTTTTTTATTAAACATTTGTTTAGCCTCCAGTATATAATCAACCTCCCCAAGAGTCCATCATAATCAATATAAGCAAATCTCTAGTATTTTAGAAATCTCTTAGTTTCACAAAGTAGCATTATGTTTGTCTCTTTTGTTTCAAAATTCCTGCCAAGGTTAGTATTTTAGATAGACTACATAGACCTCTATTATTCAAAGAGAATATTATCATCTTAACCCACCCTTGAGGGGAAGGACTCTAAGTTTCCTAGTGATCAACATGGTTGACATTATTAGGTTTCAATTACCACCTTCTCCTTTGCATGGTGTAGAAATGATTTCTTCTCCATTATGCTTGGTAGTATACCTTTGAAGGATTGATCCCTAATCCCCCTTAAGGGTTTCCTACCTAAACCATCCTAATATTTGTATCGAAGGTTATGTTTGTCTATCCCCTTGCCTCTTTTGTCATTATTTCTCAACCCATGACAACTTACCCACTCCCTAGGGAGGTTTTTAAAGGATGAGGTAAGGACGTGGTGTCTGAGGATGAATTTTCACACCCTTTACACTATCGATGAGGATAGTTTTTGGATTTTCCCCATTTTTCCTCTTCCTGCTTCGATTTAGTTTCACAACCACCTTAGCTTGAAGTGGTAAGTGTTTGTTAAAAATAAGTATATGTGATAGAAAGTATATTCCCTTTGATATTTAATGATTTACGAATTGAATCAGGGTTGTTTATAGCCCTTAAATTTTGAGCAAATTATTCTTTGGACTTTGTCTCCTTTTCTATTTGACTAGAATTTATTATCTCCTTTCTCCATTGGACCCAATTGAGAGTCCTTTCGAGAGCCAAAGTGTGCAACCTCGACAATAAGAATCACTTTTCCTTGCGACTCATGCACCTTAATCGAAACTCAAGACTATAATTTTTTCAAACTTAAGGTCGATCTCCAATACCACATATAATGAATGATTGTTTCCCTATATTACTCTTAACCTTAATACCCACTTCAACATGATTTTGATTTGGATTTGACCTAGGTTTCTTTTCTAATCTTGGAAAAAAATCTGCACACAATCTACATCAAGGTGACCATAAGCATGTCATGTAAAACATCTAAAAGGGATGTTAATATATATATATATATATATATATATATATATATATATATTAACAAATAAAACTTTATATTACAAATTTGTTTCCATACCATATGAAGAGGGTTTTAAAAATATTAGGTAGGCCATAGAAGCCTTACCTAGAAGTCTGGAAGCATAGATAATCCATCTAAAAAAATATTAGCATTGTTTGTCCGACACCACATGAGAGAAGTTCTGCATGAATATTGCCTCACATATTGGCCCAATAATAATAACTAGCATACCCCGAAAGCAGGGGAAATGAAATGCCAAAAACAACTTATTTATGTCTAAAATGAGAGAGATTTATGTGTACGTACATAATGTAACTTTATGTGTTGAAAACAAGTATAGTGAATCTATGGAAATTGTGGTGCAAATACTAAAAGAAATAAATATGAGCCCATGCAATAAATAGAAACCAATGTAATCAATGGAAAGTAAAATGAAATGCCCATTAATTTGTCATAAGAGAAAGTATACATATGTAATATAATTAGAGTTATAAAGTTTGACTCTTATTATATTGGAAAACAACATTGGTATTTTTCACTTGGTATGGGGTGTGCAAGTATTGAGGGATGCAAGCTTAAGTGTGAAAGGGACAGAGAACGAAGGTGCGCCTCTTCTGTTTTGTGAAGTGTGACATATGAAGTGTCTTTCATCTTTGCATAGCGGTTGAATGAGAATGATGGTGCAATTTGCATGAATTCTAATATTTTAGTGCATGACATTGTTGTGAAGGTTATGTTTTGAATTCCAGTGTCACCAATGTCAATGGTTGACCTTGGTAATGCCAATCCTTGGGATTTACGGATAGCCATTACCCAAGGGATATTTGTTTCTTGTTACTTAGATTTATGGGTGGAGTCGGTATGTAATTTGGTTGAGATTGGTCCCATGGAGGGCCAATGTATTTATTAAATGCCATGACAACATAGGACGACAACTTAGGAGTGCTAGATCTAGGCATGTACACAATTTGCATGACCACTCTAAGTGCACCATTGACTAGTCCTGATTGGACCCATAAATTTGTAGATAACATTACTTGTTTCCCCACACTTAGTAATATTTATTTTTCTAGTTGATGGTCTACATCTTAACCATTGGTAAAATCTGCGATAGATTGTTTAATCGACATAGCCAATGCTTGGAGCATCCACTTGTTATGATTGATTACAAGATTGTTTTTTTTTGACAAAAAGCGGTTATGTTTTAAATTATAAAATCAATGTTGGAACCACTGAAAGAGGTACAATATCTAGTTTATGAAAACTAGAATAGGTTGTGCCTGCAAATTCCACTTCAATCTTGCTCAGACAAACTTACCAGACATAACAAAACCATGCCCTTTAAGGAGGTAAAACTGAACATAAATGTAGGTTTACAGATAGTTCATTTATGCCTAATACCATTGATTTATTAGCGGCTTGATCCACCATATCATTTAGCTCACGGAGAATATGAAAAAAAGCTAACCGTAAAAAAGTCTTAGAGATGGAGCTAATTCTTTTGAGAAACCTATCCAACCTTAAATTTCGACACTGACTTTCCCCATTCATCGCTTGGATTATTAAACGATAATTTCCAAACCCCATGGCTTCATCAACTCCTTTGTCTTTTAGCTACTTGAGTCCTTTCCATAACCCATAAGCTTCGGCCATGTTGTTGGAATCATTCCCTATATTCTAGTAGTATTTCGTTTCTATTTTCCCTTCGAGACAAATGATGACCCCTCCCCCTCCCGCCATCCCTGGGTTCCCAATTGAAGCTCCGTAAAAAAACAATTTAAAGTTTTTCCTGTCTTTCAACCAATTCTCAAATTGAGATATATCAAAACTTATTTCCCATTTTTCCAATTTTTTCTTGGCCAAATCTGTAACAGCAGAGAAATTGAAATTTTGCATCCAATTAACTTCGTTATCAGTCAGGTTGGATTTGTTTTTAGGGACCACCATAACATTTAGAATCTCTCCAATAAGAGCTTGCGCCTTGGTTACTATATTCCATGTAGGTTGAGCCTTGTCCTGGAAAATTCTGAGGTTGCGTTCAATCTAGATGCACCAGGAGATGTGTTTTGGTACTTCAACCAACATTCTTTAAATCCTTTTTTTTTATCCAAATCTTTGTTGTACTCCTTCTCCCAGTTTATAAAACACTGCTAATGTTTCCCGACAACTCAATCGCATCAAACCATGGACTTTTCATATGATCCCACATGATTCTGGCATAGGAGCAGTCAAAGAACAAATGTTGGATGGTTTCACTGTCTTCAGAGCACATTGGGCAATGAAAAGGTCCCTTGAATCCTCTCTTCTCTAAATTGTCTCCGCTAAGAATCCTCTTGTGCACCAGCGTTCAGGAAAATAGATCGATCTTAGGCAAGGTTTTAATTTCCCACAGTCTTTTCTAGATCATCAGATTACTCGCCACATTTGGAATCATTGAGAACACCTTTTTTGCCATATGTAGAGGTGTATGAGCCGAAGTTGAATCCCCAGCCACAATGATATCTCTTTCCTTTGGCCACTGACGCTAAGGCTGACAAATGATCAGGAAATTGATTTTTCTCTCCTTCGAGCTCTACTGGACACTCCAACAAGGACCATCCATTCCAGCAGTGAGGGGGATCGACGTCCCATTTTGAGATATCCCACATCGTTCTTACTCCCTGCATGTCCATCCATATTTTAAATCCTGGGAGTGAGGGAGGTAATGGATTCCCCATAATTGAATCCTTCCAAAAAATTATTTGTTTACCGTTTCCTGGAATCCAATGGAGGTCTTCTTTGAATATGGGCATCGCCTTCTTGCAGAGGGAAAAGATGGGAGATCCTTGCTTGTTCACCGGTTCAGAGTCAAGACATCAGAGTCTCGAACCTGAGAAATATTTGTCCCTAATCACCTGACTTATCAAGGAGGGGTTTGTATCTATTAGATTCCAAAGTGGTTTGGCTCCCATTACCAAATTTTGGACCTTTAGATCTCTAATCTGCAGTCCTCCTTCCATCCGAGACATTTTAATTTTCTTCCAGCTGATAAGAGCAAATTTTTTCCCTCCTTTCCAGAGGAAGGATCTCAATAGGCTTTCTATTATTGCAAGAGTTTTGGAAGGAGCCAACAGAATAGAACATTGGTAAAGAGGATAGTTGTTCAGAACAACCTTTATCATTGCCAGTTTCCCTTCCATATTTAACCAAGCTTCTCCCCAAGCTAGAATTTTTATTTTTATTTTTTTATATTGGTGGGTTCCAGTCCGAGCTTTTGGGTTTTGATTTTAAAATTGGGACCCCCAGGTACTTAAATGAATCCCAGCTAGTTACTCATTCAATTCCTAAGATACAAGAGATTCCATACATCTCCCTCGGTTAATATTCTAACTATAAATTGAGCTCCTCCTTAGATTTAGCGTACTTACCAAAGCTTGACAGTAGAAGTCCATTTCAGTCTTGAATCTTCTGGCTATGATATGGCTGGTGCCTCCGAGCATTATTGTATCATCAACAAACTGCACATGGTTGATGTCTTTCATTCCTCGAGCCATCCTTATGCCAATTAACTCTTGATACCTCCTAGCTTGCTCAAGTTCAAGACTAAGAACCGAGGCTTGGATTGCATAGAGCAGTGGTGAAAGCGAGCATCCTTTCCTCAGTCCTTGTGAGGCTTGAAAGAAGGTTGTTGCCCTTCCATTAATAAGAGGGGCCATCCAAGGCTTACTGATGGAGGCTTTGACCCAACTGATGAAGGTTGTATCAAATCCATATCTTAGCATTACTTGGAAGAGAAAGGAATGATAGACTCTGTCAAATGCGTTGGATAAGACTATTTTCACCACCACACATTTTTCACCATTCTTCAGGTTGGAATGGATTGCCTCTTGAAACAAAATGATATTGTCCCAGATTCTCCTGCCTTTAATGAAGCCTCCTTGATTCTCTAGAATGATATATGGCAGGATGTTTTTAAGTCTTCTAGCTGTAATTTTTGTGATTATCTTATATCCAATATTACATAGAGAAATGGGGCATAACCTGTCAAAGGAAGTGGCATCCTTCTCTTTGGGAATAAGTGCTAGAAATGCATAATTTGTGCTTCCACCAATTTTTTCACATCTCTGAGATTTTATCACCATTTTAAATAAATCTTTTTGTACAATTTTCCAGCACACCTTAATGAAATTTGCATTGAACCCATATGGGCCTGGTTCCTTGCCATGCTCCATGTCATCCACGACATCTTATATTTCTTCGATTGTGATCCTTTGAATCAATCTTTCGTTATCCTTTCTTTTGACAATCCATGGGACTAAATCCATAATTTCATTTTCTGAATTGGAGACTGGATCTGTTGTATAAATTTAGCGGAAGTGATGGGTTGCTTCTGCTTTGATTTCCCCAAAATCCTGGATAACTTGGTCTTGGACGTGAATCTCATGCACAACTTTAAAATTCTTCCTTGCCTTTTCCTATTTGTGAAAGAATCCAATGTTTTGGTCCCCAACTTTGAGCCAACGACATCTGGCTTTCTGTCTCCAAAATTCTGCCTCTTGTCTGCAGGCAGTGTGTAGTTCATTTTGTAGTCTTACTTCCCTTTTAAGATCCTCCTCAAATATGTGACTGGTTTGGCGATCTGGTGGGACTCTAGCGGTAGCACGACTTTTACTTTTATTTATTTATTTGGAGTTTCAATCGATTTGGACCAAGACTTGAGCGACTTCTTTACTCTTCTCAATTTTCTTCCCAAACATAAAATGAAGAGCCCGTGACTGGTGCTGACCATGTATACAAAACTGTTCCCAAGAAATAATTTTGGGTGATCCATAGAGGGCTGAATCTGAAGGGAATTGGACAGAGGTTTTGGTCTTTCCTCATCTCGAGCATTATCGGCTTGTGATTTGATCCCCCAAATGGCAAGATTTTGGAAGAAGGATTCAGTCCCAGAAGGAGGTAAGAGTCTTGGACCAAAAATCTATCCATCCTGGCAGCTATGTGCCCTGGCCCCATTCTCTTATTATTCCATGTGTACTTTCCTTTAGAAGGAATTACATCTGATAGATCCAAGTCCATTATAATCTCATCAACTTACTCCCTTATGGGATCTCTGACCAATGACCCTCCTCTTTTTTAAGCTTGGCTTAAAATGATATTTAGATCTCTGGATAGAGTGACATTTCCCCGCAGATTGCTCCTTTAATCTCGAAAAAGATTCCAACAATTTTTTTTTTACCATATGAGGCAGGTGCATAAATATTAAAGAGTCTTACCTGGATATTAGCTTCTTTCTGTAGCAACGTAGTGAGAATCTAGTGAGAACTATGCTTGATTTCAACTACTTTGAATTTATGATCATCCCATATCGTTCCTATTCCTCTGGAGGGTCCCCTTGAATTCACTACATTCCCTCCTCCTTTTGTCCAAAATTTTGCACTTACCTAAAGAAATGCATCTTTCTCCATCTTGGTCTCCTGGATCAGTAAGATGTCTGGCTAGGCTAATATAATTAAATCTTGCATAGATTCTTCCTTAACTTTACTACCTAGACCTCTATAGTTCCAGGAGAGGACATTCATTACTTACTTTTGGTAGACGAGGGAATCCCTTTCTAGAATTGCCCTTGTTGACAAGTGTTTCTGGGAGTTCGAAGCAGTTTTTCCAATGTTAACTGAGAGCCTTGCATTTTGTTCTTGTATGTGGCTTGCTCCCTCACTTCTTTGGTCGACTTCCTTCCTCTTTCCTTCTTTTTTATTGGTGTAGCCATCTCAATTTCCCCTTCCTCCTTTTCCTCTTCCTCCATGTTGGATTCCTCCTTTGATTTTTCTTGGTTTCCTCCTTCTTTTACCACCCCTGCATCTGAATATGACTGGACCAGAGAGGCAACATATTTCTCATACTGGTCTGATACGGAAACTTATTTTTCTAGGCCCTTATTCTCTCCATTGCCGGATCTCTCTTCTGTAACATTAGTTCCACCCCTAGTCTCATTGGCCTTTTGTATTTCTTGATTTCCTTTCAAAGAGGTTTTCCTTGGTGCATTTTTTTCCACTTCTCTCCTTTGCACTTCTTCGATTTTTTATTTTGTCGTGGTCCTCTTTACTGTTTTCCATCCTTCCTCCTTATCTTGCTGGGCCTCCTCTTTTGTGTGTTAGGATTATTAATCCTCCCTTGTCCAATTTGGTCATATGACTAAATCAGGAGTCATGTCTAAATCGGGAGTCCTTCTAGTCTATTTTTAGTCACTAGAACCATTGGGTCCACTTGGCCTAATTGGGGCACATGTTCCAGTTACTAAAGTGTGGGTAACACTAATTGAGGCCTACTACCACTGATTGCACTTACATGCATCAGTTTAGGAGCCTCCTAGATCAATCCCTACAAATTAGGAGCCACTGGGAGTGCTGATACCAACCTCCATCAGTTGACTTGAGTTGGTGACTAGTCAAGCTCAATTAGGAGTCAATTACATTCAGTTCTAATCCCCTACATTCAATTTTACTCAGTTAGCGCTAGGAATGCATGGCTACATGTTGGTGATGCGCATTTACTCACCTACCTCAGTCAGTTAGACTAGTTAACACTGAATTAGACACTTGAGTTGTGATTTAGAACTCCGATATTGATTTAGACAAGGTCAGTTAACCATTCAGTCCTCTGATAATGATTTAGATAAGGTAAGCTAACCATTGAGTTAAGTAGAGTCAAACCAATTCAAATTTCCTCACATAGGATTCAAATTGCATGAGGCTATTTAGCCATTGTACTTCATTGTAATTATTATCTAATTACTTTTGATTAATGAAAGCATTCATAGTCGCAAGCCATTTTTGCACTATTTCATTCTTCAATTACTGAATAAATTGTGTGATCTATTTTGTGAGTTGTGTGTTGATCCATAGATCTATGTGCTCAATTTAATATGGTATCAGAGCCTTGGCAGGACAAGGCACTTCTCCTATTAGAGATCCATACTTGGATCAAAAAAAAAATTGAGCAAAATTGCTCCTTCTAGTACTGCACCAGAAGTGGAGAATTTACCACTTAATATCCCAAGTTAAGGAATTGTTGATCAAGCTTGCTTGATCAACTATGCTGGGTGTGAAGGAAATTACAAAAGTGCATACTATCGACCTTATTTTATCTATTTGATTGTGTGATTTACAGGTTTATCAGTCCCCTTCACTGCATTCGCTACAAGCAGCTCAGTCTCCTTCACAACATTCGCTACAACAGCTCAGTCTTCTCCACTGCATTCTAGATGGCCCATCCAATGGAGATCCTCACTCTTTTCAACTATCACCAGTGGAAGGAGGACATGGAGATGCAGCTACACTCCAAAAGACTCTTTAGACTCACAATGGAGATAGAGAAAGATCCAATTCATTATGTTGACAAAGAAAAGTAATGGAATAGGCTTAATGAAGCCTACAGATGCTTGTGCCTCTCAATCTCTCGAGATCTTCTCTTCCACATCAATGGATTGAAGATTCCCAAGGAGGTTTGGGATAAGCTTGCCTCCTTATTTGACAAGCAGAATGATCTAAGGATCTATTAGCTGGAGAATGAGCTGATCTCTCTCCATCTAGCCAATTTCGAAACACTAAATGACTTCTTCACAAAATTCAAGAATCTAGTGTTCCAATTGAAGCTGTGCAAGGTTGAGAAGGAGGATGATCAAATCATCCTTTCCATTGTCTCCAAACTTGGTGTAGACTATTCAATATTTGTATCAACATTTCATTCTTTGAAGCTCTCTACTCCAAACTGGAAGATGCCTACTCTTAACTCTTTCATTGAATCTCTCACTCAGGAGCATGACAAGTTGATCCAAATTGGGATCATTCGATCTTCCAGAGATCAAGCACTTGTTGCAGGAGGACCTAAGGTAGTGAATGATAAAGGGAAGCAAAAGGATGAGTCTCCGATAGAGAAAAAGTAGTCAAAAGAGCCTTCAGGTTCAAAGAGAAGCAAAAAGAATGGAAAAGGAAAGACACTATGTTCTTACTGTGGAAGGGGATTTCATCCAGAAAGCACCTGTATGAGAAGAACAATAGATAAGATGGCTCTGCTTCTGAATAAGCATAACATTACTGTACCTGCTAGTGTAAGGAATCCTGACCATGAAGAAATTGAAGAACATGAAGAGACATGCCATGCACTGAAGGCTAGCTTCTCCACATCACATGCCTTCCTCATTGATTCTGGAGCCTCAAATCATATGGTTGCATCTAGAGAATCATTCTCTTCCTTGCAATATTTTGATGGTCCTAGTATTCAGATGGGAAATAATAGTAAAGTTCAAGCCAAAGGGAAGGGCTCTATCAAGATTGAACATGGAAAGTTCAAAGATGTGCTTTATGTTCCCTCCCTAGCTGCAAACCTGTTATCTATATACCAGATGACTCATACTGGCTCTCCAAAGTGAGTCATATTTGGTCCTGAATCAGTGGAGATCACATATATCTCTACTTGGAACATCATAGCAAAGGGTGCTGCAAATCATGCCTCCAAGGCATATGAGTTCTCACACTTCATGCCATTTTCAGAACTAGTGCACTCTCAGCAGCCCCATGCAAGGGAAGGTAAAAACATTTCATCTACTTCTTTTGCAGTTTCCACTAGTATTGTAGATCCAGCTGTATCAGTTTATGAGATTGAGATTCAGGGTGATTCAGATCCAGATCCAGTCCCTACTTCCAAACTGGAAGCTAGGAAGATGATTGGAAATCCATCTGACACTTAGAAGGGAAAGACCCTTGCGCTATGTCATGCATTCTTACCTCCTTCAGAGAGATGCAATAGAATTCTTGTAAGATTCTACATGGCAAGGGCTCAGTCTCACTACATTCAAAAGAACAGAGTTGATCATACACCTCTTCATCCAGCAAGAGGCAAAGGCTACATTCCTCCTTCCTTCCATCATCATTTTGGGAGAAGATGGAGAAGTCTACATGTCAGGCACCAAGATACCTATGCACAGAACATCATGCATGCTACTCCACTACATCACAAAGATTGAAGCAACACATTTCCAAGGTTTTCAAACTTGAATCCTGATTCTACATTCTTAGTTAAAGGGGGGGATTTTTCCCATGTGGTTTTTTCTCTAGCTCCTTGTGTTGAGTAGTTACTTTACTTTACTTGATGTAATGTGTGACCTATGGTCTTAGTTACCAGGGCCCATGGATTGTCCAAGCTAGCATTCAGGGGGGGTGTTAGGATTATTAATCCTCCCTTGTCCAATTTGGTCATATGTCTAAATCAAGAGTCATGTCTAAATCGGGAGTCCTTCCAGTCTATTTTTAGTCACTACCACCATTGGGTCCACTTGTCCTAATTGGGGCACATGTTCCAGTTAGTAAAGTGTGGGGAACACTAATTGAGGCCTAATTTCACTAATTGCAGTTGCATGCATCAGTTTAGGAGCCTCCTAGATCAATCCCTACAAATTAGGAGCCACCAGGAGTGTCGATACCAACCTCCATCAGTTGAGTTCAGTTGGTGACTAGTCAAGCTCAGTTAGGATTGACTTACATTCAGTTCTAATCCACTACATTCAGTTCTACTCAGTTAGCGCTAGGATTGCATGGTTGCATGCAGGTGATGCACATTTACTTACCTACCTTAGTCAGTTATACTAGTTAACATTGAATTAGACACTTGAGTTGTGATTTAGAACTTCGATGAACTCCGATATTGATTTAGATAAGGTCAGTTAACCATTCAGTCCTCTGATAATGATTTAGACAAGGTCAATTAACCATTCAGTCAAGTAGAGTCAAACCAATTTGAATTTCCTCACATAGGATTCGAATTGCATGAGGCTATTTAGCCATTGTACTTCATTGTAATTATTATCTAATTACTTTAGATTAATGAAAGCATTCACAGTTGCAAGCCATTTTTGCACTGTTTCATCCTTCAATTACTGAGTAAATTGTGTGATCTATGTTGTGATTTGTGTGTTTATCCATAGATCTATGTGCTCAATTTAATATTGTGGGTATTTACGGTAGAATTGCTCGTATTCAAGACACCCTCTACACTTAAATGGCAGCTGCTCGTAGTCTAGTTTTTTATAGTGATACCAATTTCCAACTGTGAGTTTGATTGCTTCCAGTAATCTAGCTTCTAGGTCCACCTCCACATAGATGCGAGCACAAGCATATTGGTCTTTTGGGCTTTCCATGTTGATATACTTTCCCAGGATGTTTCCAATTTCTTGGAGCGATTTTGGGTTCCAGCAGTGCATAGGTAGGTTTGGAAGCTTAACCCACACTAGGACGGATTTGGGGGTATCTGCCTTGGGATAAAAGTTTGACGTCCAGCTGTTCAGGTAAAGGCCTTGCGGTCCCATAAGTAGGGTCCATTTCAAAAGATTATATCCTTGTCATCCATAGATTCAAATTCAAATAAGAAATAACCTCGACCCACTGAGTAGGATGTAACATTTTTTGAAATCAAGGGTCTCTAGTTCCTCTGAACCCAACTCTTGGTGGTTTTAGGCGATGGCCAGAGTCCAGTGAATTTCCATATCAGGCCCTGGTCTGCCAATGAGAGTGCCATGTGAATAGTTTCCTCCGACGGCAGAGAAACTGCTAGTACATCCTCAATCCGCTTGATGAATTTCGGAGGGGCTCCATTAGCAACCCTCTTGCTTTAAGCAATGACTAGTTTCTTGAATACTTCCGATAATGGGGTAGAGGGCGGCCCAAATATTCCCTCCTCTACCAGCATTGGAACTGCACTTGCCTCTCAACCTCAAGCCTTGTCCCCTAAGCTATATTTGGATCTATATCTCCGAACCTTCACCTGAACCCCTCTTGCAACAGACACAATCCTTGGAGGGATCTGATGACCACATAATGTGAATCAAGGAATTGCATGCAAGGGAACGAAGCAGCTCAGAGAGCTCAACCAACCAGCTCCTCCCAAAGCGATCTAAAACCTATGCACTAGCATAGACCAGCCAGTGAGGCCTATGAGGATCGAGCATTATCAGCTTCATAATCGCTGCTCAGGCACGCGATCGTCTCTCAAGTTTCATCGCTATATTACATCCAAAAGTCGATGCAAGAATGTTTGTTGCAAAGATATGGATTTCTTTGTCAAATTTTGAATGCTCCTCTATTGACAAGAATCTCTTATTCCTATACTAGAGGAGGCTCCATTCTTCTAAGGTTGGTGTAGTATTGTGGATGTTTGTCAATAGCCGACGGAAACAAAATTGGGTTGCATCGATGCCCCTTTGACATAATATTGTTTCCAAATGATGATAGTGGTAAAGTCTGTCCACAAACACTTCCCCATAGCTGCTCATGCATATAGATGTTTTTCCATCATAGGTGTGAGTTGGCCCAAATCACCAACAATAATTATTGAACGATTGCCGAATGGGCAATTGTTTTGTTCTGGAAAACACTCACGCAAGAGACTCTAAATTTAAACAAACAATTTAGGTCCTATGAAGCTCATCTCATCAATGATAATGTATTGAATATGTTTCATCTCTTCTTGGAACACCAATAGGGCCTGTCCCTGCAAAGGCCTTATGTCCTTTATAGGAATTCGTAGCCCTGCATGTATAGTGTTTACATGTATGTTAAAGGATGCAACTCCAGTAAGGCTGAGGAGAATTAGTGGGATATGTCCAAAGGTTGCTTGAAAAGAGAGTGCTTTTTTATGGCACTTATAAGGTAGGATTTACTTGTGCCTACAATTCCTTGGATGATCATCCTCAATGGATCTTTACTTCCTTGTACCTATGAATGTTGTAGGACTATGTAAATGCAAGTTGTTCACTGTGAGACAATGTATTTATGGAAGGAGGTAGGGTAGTGTTATCTTATATCACCTCCCCACTCCTTCATTTTTAGTCAATGAAGTTTAGTGCAGCCTTCAATGTATACGTTGATACTTTTACTGATTCCATGTATAGTTGGTGTCAAAATCTTGGAGGCCAAGCATGTCAAGCTCATTGATGTGGATATTTCCTATAGGGAGTAACCTTGGCAAAACTTGACATTCATTCATGTCCATGTCGGGAAGCATGTTCTGATTGGTATCCTCATCTCTATATGTTGGTTCACCGGGACTGGGTGTAAGGATGCGATCAACATGCCATGCACAATAGGTATTCCATATGCGTTCCTAGTTTTACAGAATGTCATGTTCTATAAGGACGATGCATTTAGTGAAGGAATGAAAGGGCTTATATAAAAGCAACTCACTCCAATGGAAATCAATAAAGAAATTGGGATCTTTCGTTGGAATTGAAGTAAAGCAAGTCCAGAAATAGACGATTGTGGGGGCAGTTCTATTCTTCCACTTTTTATTTTTACGTCCCTAGTTATATGACTATTGTTGTACAAGGTCTATAAGGAAGAAAGGGTCCAATGTTGAATGGTTTTACAAGTACACATCTATGAAATTGGATCAAGATAAGCAATTGACTGAGTCAAGAGATACTCGATGGAATATTTGGCAACCAAGGTTTAGTTTTGTGAATGCTCGAATGCATGTGACAAGGGGTAATTTTTGCAACATATGGAAAGTTTCTTGAGCACTAATGTCTCGGTCAACAATTGCTTCTGAGTGCAAGCGACGGTAGGTAGATGAGGTCGGGTCCTATGGAGATGATGTAGTTGTGATTCTAGTCGATGTATGGTGGTAGGTTTATGATTTTCCTTTTGCTTTGGAAGCATATTTGGCTATGTATTTCAAGACAACATAACATGAGAGCACTCGTTGACAATCCATATTTTCTCGCCATGTTTGAAGTATGTTAGGATTATGTATTTTCAGCTGAGCATCATTACATGTAGTGAGATATGTTTTTTTTACCCTTTTCATAAATGTAGATTGATGAATCATGTTGTACATTCCAAGGAAATTTATGTCTACATTCAAGTGTAGTCCCTTTTCTACATAAACACAAATTTTTAGTGCACTTTGTATGTCATTGTACACTGTTTAAGGGTTGTTCATAGTCCTGAATTGGGTTGGATGAAAGTATATCCTTTGTATATAGAAAGTAAGGGTCATCCTCAATGGATTGATGCATATGAATCTGTATGTCATGATTTTCTATTGGGTTCCATGCTATAACATATTTGTCAAAGATAGTATTTGCAACATTGATTTGATCTAAGTCTTTCCAATTTAATGTTTCCATGTTAGGATCTCCTTCAAGCCAAAGGAAACCATGTATATGTGCAAAGCCACAATGTTTCCATTCATACATGTAGAAGGAATGTTAGAGGAATAGAAAGGGTGACAAATATGTAAAGGTTATGAAGAGACACGTGTAGTTAGGATATAATGTGTACCTATACCAGCGATATGTTGTGTGCAAGTTTTTTTTAAGCATCTCCTCATGGAGTATTGTAAAAAATTTATGCATTTATGCAGACATAATGTGGGGAATATCAATGATGTTATGAGTACTCTAGCGTTGTCGGGATGTTGGGTCAGAAGAGCAATCTTCTTGCATAAGTGCATGTAGGCCTGGCCATTTTGTGTCTGTTGGACTAAGAGTGAAAAACAATGTGGGGTATTACAACTGTGTGATCACATTTGTTAGCTCCCACTTGCATAGTGTCTAGTATGCTCTGGTCCCTCAAAGATGTGCTTTGAAGAACATGACATGTTCTAGGAGGTTGTCTGTATACATTTGTTGTAGATGTGCACACAACTCTTGAATTATGGTTGGTGTGTTATGCTCTTGTATTTGCTTCACTGTTATGCAACCAAGTCCATAAATAACATAAAAAAAGAGAACAAATATACAAGAAGAGAGTAATGCACACATTAATAATGAAGAACATATATAAATATCAATCCTGTTTGAGGAAGGAACCTTCTTACATAATGTATTGATTACACAAGACAAGACCGGATACAATGAAGACTAAAATGAAAATTTCTCCTTATATATAGGAGATAAAGGTGCACAATAACAATTGATAGACCCACTTATAGACCCTAGCCAACATCAATAATATGTAATACACCACAATATAAGTGGTAATACACCACTATATAGGGGGGAATGTTCCCAATATTTAAGGCTTAACATTCCCATCCCCTTCAAAGAAGTGTTGTCCTCAACGCTTGGGTAGTTGTGGATGCATCTGTATGAAGGACTCTTCTTTCCATGTTGAATATAAAAATGGTAAGTTCTTCCACTTGATGAGTTACTCAGTAATAGCTTGATTGCATAGCTGTTTGTTACTTGTTTCGATGATTTGTTTAGGTTCTTGTAAGATTTTCCCTTCTTCAAAACTCCTTTAACGACGAATTTGATCTTCCTATCATTTCATCATGTTGTTTGACATCTTTAGGATTTGGAGAACTGTTTGTTGGTGCTCTATGTGATCTATCACTGATTAAATTGTAGATTTTCCTGTCACTGCTTCAACTATATGCCCCATTTCATTCTTTCGGCCATAGGGGTATCTGTAAGGTCTGATGCTAGAATGAACTCTTCCTGGAATTAAGTGATTAGCATGGTCCAGATATCGAACATGTGGAAGAATTATTGGAATATATTCGAATACCTTTGAAGGGTTATTAAGGACACTTTGGAAATCTAGGGAAATAGGAGCCTTAGATGTTTGAACATCTAGTGAGAATAATTGTGTAATTACACCTTGTTTTCCTTTCTTTACCAAGTTTTCCATACCATTAGAGTTGATCACCTTGCTTGGTTTCCCTGTGATACCATTTAAGACAAATTCTTTTCCTTCCCAGGAAAATTTCATGAAAAGCTTCTACAAATTAAAAGCCACCGTTCCCAATGATTGTAACCATTGAACTCAATAATACAACATCAACACCACCCATTGGGATAGCAATCATGGGTATATTCAATACATACTCCCCAATAGTAAGATTGATATTATGGCATTTCCCTGAACAATTATTGGTTCCTCCATATTTACTTGAAATTATGGTGTTGGATATACAAATCAATTGAGATATTCAACTAATTTATAGTGAATCAGATTATGAGTACTACCAGAATCAATCAACACTGCTACCTTTTTATTTTTTATATATCCTTCGATATAGAGTGTCTGAGGAGTGCTAATTCCATCCAAAACATGACAAGATATGGTGGGAGTAACCACTTCTAATTCATCCCCTTGTGGTGGTTCATATTCTTTTTGTTCTTCCTCTTCACATTCTATGTAGAACAATTTCTTTTCTCCACACTTATGTCCCTTACTGTACTTGGTGTCACAATTAAAGAATATAAGTTTTGCTCTTATTTCCTCTATTTGTCTAGGTGTCAACCTCTGAGGTTGGTTAGAAGAAGGAACGTCGTTCTCTATGTATGTGTTGGAAGTGGTATTTCTAGTATCCATCACCATATTTTTACTTTCAACCTTAATTTCAATCATGAAAGCCTTCTCCAAGGACGGTGGTTAAAAGAGACGTACCTCATGTTGAATGTTATGTTTCAAGGTTGCAATAAAGAGATCCAACAAATTATCTTATGAAATATTCTTCACTTTGAGACTTAGCTGCTGAAATTGCTTGATGTGCTCTGTAACTAGCCTTTTTGCTTGAGATTTACCTATTGAATAAAGAATGTGTGGCTACTTATATCCCCATAATGTCCAATCAATTATTCTATGAATATAAACCAAGATATATTAGAGTCCTTTTTATGCGTTCAAAACCATTGGTACCATACAAATTGATCAGGTTCTAAATATAAGGATGCAATAGTTACTTCTTGCAAAGTTGGCACCTAGTGTAGATCAGAGAATTGCTCCATCTAAATAATTCATGTGATTGGATCCTTGCCATCAAAATTTCTCATGTCAATCTTGGGAAAAAAGTTGTTCCTTAGACTTGAGTTTAACGCATGTTGATGTAGTGAATCATCACATTTCAATGACTCCAACTTCTGATTATCCAACTATTTTTCAATTTTCTCAAATATATGTGAATGGAATAAGTCCCCTTTTCCATCCTTATCCTCTTCTTGAGTAGATGAATGATGAATAAAGATATGATTTATCATTTCTTTCAATTCTTGAATCTCATCTTTACTAGCCATCCCCTTGAGATCGTGTTTGTTAGCCATCCCTTTAATCGTATCTTCCAATTTGGACACCCTAAAAGATATGTATTCACTTTCATCGTATGTCAAGGATGGATCCTATGGTGGTTTGAGAGGAGTGTGATTTTTCAACTTCCTTTTTGTGGCATTATGAACAATAAAAATAGATCTTTCTACTTAAAATTTATTCAAATTTAAAATAGCGTACCTTTTCAAACCCTGATTGGAATACTGTTTTAGGGCCGACTTGTAATTGTTGTAAATTTGAAATATCAACTCCTCTGTGTCTGAAAATTCTTCCTGCTGTATCCTGGTGTGTCCTATTTCCAATGTTGCAGGTCTTAACTAATTTATATGTGCCAATAAAAATTTATTGCAAATATCCCAACACTACTTATTTCTGTCCTGTCTAGAAGAGCGAACTTGTTATGTATGCCATGTGTCCAATATTTCGTGTCTGCATCTAAAAAACCTACCATAGATACCCTAGTCCATCCTCTTTCTGATACAAAATGTATCACTCAATTTGGATCTCAGATGCCTCAGATATGACCTTTTTCCCTGTAAGAGATGTTTTAGACTAGGATTTGGACTAGTAAAAAACCCTAGATTCCTCTGCAAATATCTTCAAAACTATAACGGATTAAGATCTGAATTTCAGACTACAAATATCTTGACCTGCTTTACAAGTGGGTTTTTAGCCTCGATCTTTGAATCCTTGTATAATAAAATTTGTAGCAAAAAATCCAAGATGACTCATTTCGTAGAAACCAGTCCCAATGAAAGAGCTCTGATACCAAATGTTATGCAACTAAGTCCCAAAAGTATCATAAAAAGATAAAAATTAGACAAGAAGAGAGTAACACATGCCTTAATAATGAAAACCATAGATAAATAGAAATCCTCTTCGAGGGAGAAATCTTATTACACAATGTACTGAGCACATAAGACAAGACCAGATATAATGATGACTTAAATGAAATAACTCCTTCCTATATACAGGAGATAAAGGTGCACAATAACTATTAATAGAACCACTAATAGACCCTACCCAACATAAATAATATGTAATGCACCATACTATAGGGGGTAATATGCCACTCTATAAGGGGAAATGTGCCCAATATTTAGGGCTTAACATTCAAAAAGAAGTTGGTTGTTGATTGACTCTTGTGGCGCATAATCAAATTGTACAAGTAGTATATGCAATAGGGATGACTACCAAATATGTTGTCATGGTATCTCATTAGGTGTACTGCATATATATCAAGTGGAATGCTCTTGACACTTGGTTGGAGAGATAGTGCATCCCCATTTGGGAAAAGAGTCAGGAATTCCATGTTGAATAAATCCTTTGTGTTGTACTCATTGATTGGTGATGATCCAATAACTAGCCAATCAAGTATAGTAGATGGAGCATTGGATGCAACAAAAAAAATTCTCTGATATTTTCCATTTCTCTTTCTGCATTAGGCAATCTGGAATTAAAATAAGATACCTGTTGTGTTGGTTGGGTAACACTTTGGTTATCCATATTGGGTATATTTGAATTTGTATAGGACAACATGCCAAAGTTTGTAGACATAGAATGTAGTTGAGAGGACACACCGATGCAAGATTCTGGATGTGATGCAATTGCATTGTGGTCAAGTTGGACATCACTATTTATTTTTAATTATGTATCTTATAGATCAATGCATTGACGACGTGTTATTTAGTCACATAACAGTCATAACCTTTCCCTTATGGTCCATGCCTCCTCACAACTAATAAATCAATAACTGAAAAGGGGTGTGGAAGACATTTTGCAATCTGCACAACTTGTTGAGGAAACTAATAGTGTCACCACTATACTTGCAATGTCCACCATTATCACACCTAACATGTAAAATTAGGCTAACAGGAGTAATGAACATTTATTCAGTTTGAGTAAGTATGGATAGTACGATGGTTTGGTCACCGGGGTTCATATTGTTCCATTTTGAGAATTGATGACCATCAGTTTCTCTATGGCATTGGTTGCAAATCTATCCATTGAGAGACAGATGAGTAAGAACACCAGGATATGATTCCATACAAGTAGTACAAGTATGCATGATAGACAAGGCATCAATCTGTTTGTAGAAAGACTGGGTAGCATTTGGATGGCCATGATGTTGAAGAGTTTCTATTGGAAATTTCAAAAGAGGTTCTTGATGTGTATGAATTATAGTTTCTCAAATTCTATTTGTTGCATATTTATTTACAACATATCTTCTCATGCATTTTTCATTTTGTTGGACCTTAGATGCAGATGGTTTTGTAGCAATTGGGTCAACATATTTGATTGTTACACTTTCTTTGTTCCATTTATCTCTTCTTCTCTTGTTTATTTATGTAGCTTGGACTTTATGTCAATGATTGTTGTATTGATTCTCACTATGAACCTCATACTCTAGAGACGATATACTTGCTAGACCCATTGGAATGCATTATTGCAATATAGTAGGCATGTTACCGAAAATTCTCAATCAATGCAGACCAAGATTGTTTCCCTAGTCTACATGGGGTAGATCTAGAACAAAACACACAAAAAAATTCATTCTTTCCCTAGATTTTCAAATCACTTGAATGTAAAGCTTTCTTACCTCATAGTGTAGATGATCCTTGTCTTCTGAATGCTCTTATGATCAGTTGTACCTACAAAATAATGCAAAGAACAAGATACAAAAGTGAAAGCAACAAGATAACTTAGTAGTATATGTTAATGATCAAGGAGAAAACCAATGAATAACTCAGATCAAGCACAAATTATTCATGTGAAAGGGAAACATATTTGTATTGATAGAAATAGAGAATAAAACCACAACCAAACCATTGATGTTAAAGCCTTGTTCTCATAATGCTTTTGGCTCACAATCTCTCACTCACAAGACCATGCTCTTTTGTCTTTCACATTCAGAATGATTCCACTCGCATAAAAATGCTTTCCTTGGTCCTCCCTCACTCATGGGGTAGAGGTTGTTTATATAGGACAAAAGATACCAAATGGGTTGAGGTTCTTTGGGAGGAAGGTGAGGGATCATCCCTAGAGGTTAGGGGCACGAGTTCCACCTATTATAGTTAGTTGGGATAAGCCTCCACGAGGAATTTCATCTAGAAGGTTCTCAAAATCTATTCTTTTTTCAATTTTGAGAGGGATGACGCTCCTTGCACACTAGCATAAGGTGTCAGGGAGGGCCAATGCCTCTTGTCCAAGTGCATCAAGTGTCACCAGTACTTCCTGTCAATGTGCAAAAGGTGTCGGGTAACGCTTGTGCTCTATGTAAAAGGACAAAGTGGGTTAGAGCTCCTAGGATTGAGTAAAAACTCCTCCAAAATATGTTTTGGCCTATGGAATTCAGGGGATTGGGAAATGTGACAGTTCTTAGGTGTAACTGAATGCCTCCCAAAGTATGAAACTAGAGGAATGTTATAGGTGAAATACTTTGTTGGATATGCTTAGGAATCAGATGCAAAAGAGTGGAAAGTGGGGACTCAACACAATACTAGATTACAAACTATCTTACCCAAATCATGGTTGCTGACTATTACACTGCAGATCCATGTATAATGACCAAGTCATGGCTACCAATAATACAATGTAGATCTAGGATACACAAGACTCAAATTGGGACATATCTACAAGACATACACTATATATCTATGTCATCCAAACTCAAACTTGAGCATATCCACCATACATACATTGTGGATCCATGCAATGACTGAAAAAATACTCCATCGCAACATGGGGATAAGGTATTGTTCAAGTGAATGCATAAATTCACAGGGTCTTCATTCCAATCCCAGATAGTACAATTCTATCCATGTGAATAGATGTCGTGATGTTGAACATGGTAGTAACCACTTGATTACCGGTCTCTGATGTATACCATTAACAAGTTCTAGGGAAATCACCATTAATGTCAATGATTCCCAAGGTACCCTAGTACATTCCCTTGACCAAGAATAGATGAGTTGAAGTCGAACAAGCGACATAATATTTCAATCAATGGCTAATGATGAAATCCTACTATCGAAAGCGAGGGAACCTACCATTGAGGCAAGCATGATTCAAGGTACTTATTGGTTTCTAAGACTAGTTCCTAGATGATGTGTTGATGTCGACGAGAATATAATCGTCAAAGGAAAGCCATGATGATTCCCCCATCATCGACATGAAACTTGGAACAAAAGAGATTTTAAAGTGATTTTGATTACAGATCAACCATAGGATTAACTTAGATATGACCGACTGGAAGGATGTTAAGGTGACTATAGAGATAAGTTGTGGTAAAGACTCCCCTTGAACCTTGAATTACATGGTAAGTGAATTTGCAACATTGAATCAATCGAGACATAGACCATACATAATGCAAGGGCATGACGATGCATTCTTTGAATTGACTCAAAGGAGTAAAATGACTCATGAAAGTGGATCGACTAGATGGCAAGCCAAATACCCAGCCATTTGTATGAAATGCAGACAGGTGCCATGTTCAAGGGTGACCATAAGCTGCCATTAATGCAAATGAATAATTTTTTCACATTCCCTTAATTTCCCCTTCACGATGGATGACTACCTCTTTGCTTTTTAAGGAGCTGGAAAAGGGTAACAAATGGTCAATATAACTCATCATAGGACGAGTCCAACCTCATATGTTTTATGAACCTAAGAGATGAGGGGTTCATTCCAAGAAAAGGGTCCTTCATCGCTTGATTTTACGAGTCTGAAGAAGGTAAACTCGATCGTCGTTTCATGTTTAGAGAGTCTACAAATGACTAAGAAGACTCCAAAGTGGACTTTTTTTCGTAAATTTAGTCCTCAAGGTCTGAAAAAGTATAAACCGATACCCACGAGAACTCTTGTAGTCATGATGAACTAGAGTGTACCTTTTTCGTAAATGAGTCTAAAAGCTCTGAAAAACGGGTAAACTATCACCGGATACACAATCTTTCAAATACGTTGACAAGCGTGAAAGAATCAAGTTCGCTTGGCAATCTTTTCTTATTTAGGGAGTGTAAAAAGAGCTTATAAATGACTCCAAGGGGGTTCATTTTTTGTATTTTCTTTTACGAGTCTAAAAAAATGATAAAAGTGTACTTGATACCTTTTATCTAAGTTTTTAACGAGCACGACTAGGGTATAGAAGGCACTTGGAACCTTTTTCAATTTGACCCGGAGCATGAAAAAGTAAAAAAGAAACTTCGTTGTACCTAAAATACCCAATTCAGTTCTGAAATCCTAAAAAAAGATTAGTAGACCATTTTCATATTTGAAGCTATAGAAAATATCGTAAACATAAACAATATTTAAATATTTAAATATTATTTTCTATTTTAAAAACAAAAAATAGTATAAAAAGTGGAATTGGAAAAAATATTTTACCATTGTTTTTTACCATAAGAGTTTTAGTGAAAAATAATGTTTGGAGAGGGGATCTTGCGACGAGGATTCCAAGAGTTACAGGCAACCATTTGTCAAACTGTTCGGTCCAGGTAAGAGATTATCCTATTCCCTTCATTTTGATGGCATGATTTTTGCATTTCATCATGTTTTTTTATGTTTTAGGGTTGGTTTTTTGAAGAGGAAGAGCGCTCCCTAGGTGACACTCTTCCCTCTTTCGGGAAGTGCACCAAATAAAGGGGAAAGAGCGTAGACACCTCTTTGTACTCAATGAGAGGAAGCGCCGACACCCTGTTCTCTTAAGGTAAGAGCGTCAGTGGCCCCAAAGTTTAAAAAATAACATTTTAAAACATGCTTTCAAAACTTTTCTTCCATGAAGTGTTTCTAATGCATGTCTTATGGATGTCCCACAGGTTTCAAAACAAATCATGGTCATTTGGAAGGAACGTGAACATGACTTGGATGAGTACCAATCGACAAATCATCCAAACATGGTAATGGCTTTGAGAGAATCTTGAATCCTCCAATACTTCAGAGTTCTGAGCATGAGAACCCATGTTCGCTTACTGGACCATCTGATCAGGATGTGGGACCTCGAGAAACACCACTTCCTAGTGAGTACCCATTTCATTACCATAGATGTTGAGGATATCTTTTTCTGGACCAGAATTTATAGGAGAGAGATTCTAGTTTCACTCTCCATTCCATGAGGGAGAGAGATGACTATCGATGACCGAATTGATGAGCATTGCGTGATTGGGACAAGGTCTCAAGGTGATAAAATTCCAATCAAACATATAATGGATAGGACTTTGAGGACAGTTACGTTCACCATTGAGAAGGTGGTGGGTAGTAGGGCCGCCCATCAGATGACTAGAGTTCACATGTTGTATATATTGGAGTGTATGGATCCAACCATTTTGAACTAGAGCGAGGGGTTTCTAGTGAGCCCCAAATACCAACTCACAAGGTGTTATAGTGGGGAACTCAAACAGTTCGACTATGGTTCCATAGTATTATTTTCTTCTTGGACAGGGTCCCTCTACTATGCCCTCAAGTACAACTAAATAGGTTAGAGCCACATTATCCACATATGTTGAGGTGGGTGGAGGCCATGGCCTTCCATGGAGGCGACAGCGGGACCATAGTGACCCATGGTTTGATATTCTTTCAATGTCTGCATGGCCAATTTCTGATGGTGGAAGATTATGCCTATGCAGGGACTAATTTTATAGGTGATCATGATCTACCTTTACTCGAGGATGATCAGTGGGATGATAGAAATAAGAACGATGCCAATTTCATTGTGTTTTTCATTTTCTAGTATATTTATTTTTTTAGTTATTTTGGTGATACTAAGACATGGTATCCTACTTTGCAGATATTGGTCCATCACAACCTGGTGGAGCGTCTCCCATTGAGAGGCGTAGGATGGTGAGGGAGATCGCCATCATGAATGTGGATTCAGAAGAAGAACTGTAGGAAATTGAGGAGAACCTGCAGATACTAATGGTTGGAGTTCCATATATCTCCATCGATGACCTTCCCCATTGTTATCAACGCCACATTGCAGGGGTTTCAAGTCGGTTTGGGAGGCTACTTTGTAGGGTAGCTCCCTCAATGATGTGTTTCCATGAGCATGAGGATTAGTTCAGAGTGACTCTAACTTGTAGTATCTACTAAAATATTTGAAGCTTCTTATTTTTGACTACTTTGATGTACTGAAAAACTTTATAGTTTCATATTTTGGTGCACCAAAAGCTTATGGCTTCAGATTTCGCCTCAGTATCGGTTGTATTTATATATAAAAGCAATTATTTTAAGGAAAAGCATGTCTATGTGATGTGTTTATACATTAATGGATACTTATTATGTGCTTTTATGATCTTTATAGATGTGATCAATCTGAAATGAACATTAAACATGATGAGCTAGGTATTAGTCCAACACATAATTAACTAACGAATCAACCACTACATTCAAATGTCTTTGAATACGTTGATATGAAATGAACTCAAAATACCTCTTAAGAAGATGAACTATTAAGAATAATCAGAAAAGTAAGGGGTTACAAATGGTATAAATCTGGTTTAATTGAGAAACAACTAATTCATAATCTAAATAGATCCTAACTTGACTCACATTGTTTGATAAGGCTTTAGTTAATAAACCACTCATTGCATGATACTCTACAATATTGTTCGTAGCAGGACCTAAACAAGTTCCTCCTGATCTTATCAATTCATTGATAGGGGAATAAAGTACCCAAGCCACTGATGCAAGATTCAAGGTATGTTGACTAGCACCATCTGTAAAGCTTGTATTTGTGGTCATCTATTCATTCAAGCATAACACTATATAAGAATACTTACCTAAGATGAACCCTACATTCATAACAAAAAAAAAAAACCAAACTAGACACAACACACTTTATTAACAATATTTACAAGGTATCTATGTTAGACTGCCTAGGCATAATACCTCTTAAGGTAAGCTCGTTCTGAGGCTCGCCCAAGGTTATCCCATCATAATCTATAAGTTCATAGGATCCTTTCTCTAATATGCGGTTCTCACAACATACGGCCCATGCCACATGGATTCTATTTTTCTGCCTCCCAACTTATCATGTTTTTTTATCATATGTTAGGACCAAATCACCTTAATTGAAGAGGTGAGGTTGAACATATCATTTGTATTGAGCTTTGATTCGTCGCTTGTGCACCTCATTATCTAAGGTTTCATCTCGACGAGTTTCATAGAGTTTGTTCAAATACACAAAACTTTCTTCCTCTATAGTGGTATTGGGTAGAAGTTCCACAACGAGCTTTAGAGAAGGGATCTCACACTCGATATGAAGAGTAGCCTCCAGTCCGTACACTAATTGAAATGGAACAAAATTGATGGATGTATTGATGGTGGTCCTATAAGCCCATAATGTAGAGAATAATGGTAAATTCCAACATGAATTAACTTACCCTACCATCCATTGAAGCATAGTGTCCAATACGTTGTTGATAGCTTCGACCTGGCCATTGGACTGTGGGTAGTAGGGTGTAGAGTTATCGTGGTGAAAACCTAGTTTGGCACTTAATTTCAACATCATCTGGTTTTGAAAATCCGAATCGTGACCAGTCATGATGGCTTGTGGGACTCCGAACCTATCGATAATGAAATTAAAGAGAAAAAGGTCATCAGTTTTATCGTCTTCAACGTATGTACGCATAACATCAACCCATTTTGTGAAACAATCAATGGGTACGAGGATGTAAACATGCCCCCTGGTTTAGGTAGACTTACAATGTATGAAATCAATGGGCCATTTCACAAAAGGACTTAAAACAACGATGGGATGTAGAGGAGTTGGGTCGCTGCGCTTTTTGGATTGAAAAAGCTGGTAGGGTGGGCATTTTTTGACAACTTGCATACAATCTTTGAAGATTGAGGGCCAAAAGTACCCAACGCGTAGGATTTTTTGTGCAGTAGCCATCCCAAAAAGATGAACACCACTAGCTCTAGAGTGTCAGTCATTCAACACTATTTCAACCTCCTTGTGGGTTAAGCAACACCATAAAATCGAATCAATGCCACGACAATAGAATGTATCATTTACGATGAGGTAATAATTGGCGTGATGACGAATACAATGACGTTAGTCTCGGTTTGGGTTTTGTTGAAAGCATTGAGTGTTGAGATGTAAAATCAAATCACCATACCAAGGATCAAATGTACTAATGAGGAACAAGGATTCATCGGGAAATGAATCAAAGGGATGCATTTCCTCAGTAATACGAGGAAGATCACACATTAGTTTCACAAAGACTAGAGAATTCTTTGAACTTGATTTTGAAAATTCTAGTTCGAACTCTTGGAGAATGACAATCCAGTGAGAATATTTTCTCCCAAGTACTTGACGAGTCAAGATGTAATACATGGGGTTAGAATTAGCATACACACTAGTTGTGCAGAGCAAAATGTAATGATGAAAATTATCGACTGTGATGGCCGTAGCCAGAGCTAACTTCTCAACATACGAGTAATGTGTTTCAGAGTCAAGAAGACTCTTACTCAGGTAATAAATCACATGTTCTTGGATGTTTTCATCAGTTTGAATGTCTAACACAGTGTTAATGGTAGTTAAATATGCAAGGATAGACAAGGAATAGTCCTTAGTATAATCAAGTGGTTGCAACATAGGCACGTGTGTAATAACATGCTTGAGAGTATCAAATGCACATTGTACAGGATCGTCCCAAACAAAAGGTATGTCGTTTTTAAACAAACACATAAAACCATGTGTCTTTTAAAAATAGTTGCATACATATGACATAAAAGGTTTGGCTTTCCTTGCAAACTTTAAAGTTCAGTTATGTTGGTAGGCGGTGGTAGGGAAAAAATAGCTTCAATTTTCAGAGGGTCAATATAAATGCCATCCTTGGAAACAACAAAACCAAGGTATCGTCCTTTCTCAACAAAAAAAACACATTTTTGTGGATTCAAAAAAATGTTGTAATGGTGACATTTGAGAAAAATGGATCTCAAATGGTCAACATGATGTTCTCGATGTCTCGAATGAGCAGGTAGATCATCGAGGTACGGTTCCATAATATGTTTAATGTCATGGAAAGCATAATACATGGTGCATTGGAACGTTGTGCCGATGTTTTTAAGACCAAAAGGCAAGTTTCTATAGGCAAAGGTCCCCAATGGGAAAATGGAGGTCGTCTTATGCTGATCGGAAGGGAGTATTTCTATCTGATTGTAGCCAGAAAAACCAACCATAAATGAAAAGATGATGCTTTTAGCATAGCTATCTATGATTTGATCGTTGCTTGTCCAAAGCATCTTAGATAACCTTAAGGGGATGAAATTATCCTTCGGATAATCCCTATTAAGGTCTCTAAAATTGATGCAAACCCTGAATGCACCCTATTTTTTGGCCACAAGGACAATATTAGAAACCCATTTCGTCAGCAGCTCAGGATAAATGAAACCAACCCTAAAGATTTTTTCAACTTCTTCCTTAATGGTCGTTGCTTTCCGTGGATGTACTTGACATAGTTTTTGACAGACCGAATTGGCTTTGGAGTATGTCCTGATCTCATGAACAACAATGGAAGAATCTTTCCTTGGCATCTCTTCATATGTCCAATCAAAACCATCCCTAAATCCTCTGAAAAGGGCCTTATAAGTTTCAACTTCAGGGGAAGAATAATTATGGCTGAAATTAATGTGTTCAACAACTCTAGGTTTAATTGATATGTTGACAGGAGTGGTCTTAGTAATATTATTAACATTACCTTCAGACTCAACTTGGTGGATGAGTACAGCTGATTTAGGAGTAGTTGCAATATTAGATGAAACCAACGACTCAAAATGATCTTCTACCAATTGGTAATTGGGAAGGAAATAACATCGATGGTGATGATATTTCCAAAGCATTTCATCTACAGACATAAATTCCATGATGGATTCATCTGATGGAAGAGGGTACACAAGATAATCTAGAGATGGGGGGGAATCTAACCAATATGGCATATGGTAAGGGTTTGATTCCACCACAAGGTGATCATCAAAGATGGACTGGATAGCCTGGTAAATCTCTTCAAAAGGACTCAAAGGTGTCGGATCAACAATTGATTTCTCTTTAATCGAGTTGTCATGGATCGTCGAGATCATTTTTGAAGAGGAGGATTTTTCAATGGAAGGACTCCCGTGAGAGAGGAATATTTAAGAAGGTCTACTCCAATGTTTTGGTACCGCAAAGCTGAATAGGTTAAGAGTGTAACATTGTTCGCAGAATTAGAACTCATGTCTGGAGAAAAAAAATCCACTTGATCAATAGTAACAATCTTCCCTTGGAATGGGAATTGGACGACATGAAAGATAGATGTTACCATTTCCTGCATTATGTAGAACCAATTCCGACCGAGGAGGAGATTGTAATCTAGAGGAGCATCGACAACCTCGACATGGATAGACATTGATTTTCCCCCTAATTTTATTAGTAAGGGTGACGGTAATCCATAGGGTTGAAAATCACGACCATCAAATGACTTCAATGTCATAGGGGAACGATTGATTTTGGGAGAACCTATAATTTCCAATAGGATAGAGACATGACTGAGGTTGATGCGCCTTCTTCCAAAATGGTACAATGAACTGTCTTCCCAATAAATTGCATGGATAATTGAAAAGCTAGTTAATGGGAAATCCTCGATTTAAACTCCTCTAATTTGAAAGGGATAACATAATTTTTTTTCAGGATCCATTGCTCCAAGACCCGAAAACATAGTATTCCTCTATGAATGACATATTTGGAGTACTTCGAGGGCATACGTAGCACATGGTGCTTGGCCCAAATCTTCCACTAAGTTGTAGTATTGGGAGACATGTGCACTAGGATTAAATATTGATTTAGGAATGGTACTCTTGGGTGGCCAAAGGACAGGGTCAAGAATGGGTTTTTCAATTTAAAGACTGTTGGTAGGAGGAGGGATGGAAGTTTTAGTTTTATCAATTGGAGTGTTATCAACCTTTTTCTTTGGAGGAGGGTCATAGCTCTAAGATCTAGTTGTAATATGGATCGTTTCACTAGACATCATTTTGATTTCATCAATGGAAGACGAGGAAGACCCATGCAAGGATTGATGGTCAATCAATTGTTGTTGGGTAGGGAAAGGATCAGTCAAAACTTTTGGGGTGGGAGTGTTTTTCAGAAATTTGTTAACCTCCTCACGACGAGGACATTCTTTGGTGAAATGTTCACCTTCACATATTAGGTTGGGAAATTTAACCTCTCTTATTTTTTGATTCAACATCCACGGTTTTTGTTTTATTATCTTATTGTTGATTCACAGATTTATTGGATTTGTTTATTCCTTTATTCTTCATTCCCAAAGACTCTGAGGATTTAATCGCATTGAATTCGATAGAAACAACAGGAGCAGAAGTAGCCTTGGGATTAGCAACAGTCTGACTAGTAGATGAAGCGATTTGTTTTTGTTTTTTCATGGATTTTGTCGCAAAATGTGTTTGGAAAGAACCGAGTATGCCATCGGTAGCTGATTCCTTCAAAGGTGTTGAAGGATCCAAAGTAGGGTGAGGAGCATTCAAAATAAAATCCTACAGAGTGCCCGACTAGGAGTAAACCAACTCTAGGTACTGAGCATAACTGATGGCTTTCTCTTTGGTAACAACACCTCCCATGGAAACATCTCAAACAATGGGTGGAAGTAATGACTTAGTAAACCAATAAATAAGTAATTGGTCTAGAATGGGAGCCTTAATCAACCTACGTCACTGTCTCAACTCATGTATATGATCCGATTAATGGGTGGAAGTGGTCTGGATAAGTGATGTTAATAGGTGTGTACCCGTTTCATATCTAATCGGTAACTAAAAATGTGTTAAAAAGGCCATTGCTAGAGTGTTGAAATCCCAAAAGGAATGTTGAGGTAATTCTATATACCATTTAGTGTCATTTTCGGTGAGAGTTCTTTGGAAAAGTCTCAAACATATGGAACCATCCATTATAGAATTCGACGAACACCACAAGTGATAAGTCATCATGTGTTTTTTGGGTCTTCATCGGGTTTACCGTCAAATTTGGGTATATCCGAAGGTAAATTTACAAGAATGGATGGTCATGAAGGATCATGGTGAATAGGGTCGTTAATCAATCGTGACAAATTCAAACTATTAAGCGTAGCTAGAAATTTTAATTGTTGATTTGGCTGAGGATACTGGTAATATTGATAAGGCATATGTGTACCAGTAGGACCATAAGACAATTTATAAACAAGTAACAATGGTCCTCCTATAATAGGTTGGCTCTATGGTGTTTGGTTTCCAAGCGATCCTCCTGATGCTCTTCTAGGTGGTGGACCCCCAGGGGGTGGACCTCCATATGGTGGACCTACAGATTGTGTAACTCCATGTGGTGGACCTCCATATGGTGGAATTTGAGATGATGAACCTCCATACGATGGGCCTCTAGGTGGTGGGCCTCCGGATGGTCCACTAGGTTTCTTAGTTGGCAGTACCCAAGGTGTAGGGACATTCATCCAATTAGGTTGACCCCATGGGGAGTTCATATTTCCAGGGTAAGGGATCCCGATATAAACATTTCCCAAGGCAATATATTGATAATTTTGATTTACCATTGCAGGTTGATTTCATGGATAAGTATAACCCCATGGAGGTTGACTAGAGATAGGTTGTACCCATGTTGGTGGTCCTGCCACGAGAGATAGGATAACCACAATTCTAGACATGGAATTTCCACTAACTACAGGATACCCTAGAGCAACATTCTGCTCGATTTTGAAGGAGTTATCTCGGTTTTTAAAACAACCTGGGATGGGGATTCCCCCCCAATCATGGAATTTATGGGAGACCTAGAAATAAACGAGAGATTTTGAACTGATAGGGCAGGGATAGAGGGTTGACCTGGATCGTAAGAAACCACACTTTTAACTGGTATTCCTGAAACAACAACAACACGAGACCGAACATGAACATGGTATTTAGGATTGGTTATTTTTGAGCGAATAGGTGAGGGAGATAAGATCCATATTTTTATTCTCTTCCCCATTATACACAAACACGACATGGTATAATTGATGGGTCTAAAAAAATCATCATTTGAAAGTAATCTTATGTCTTATGGGGGCATGGCATAAGACAAAGCAGTAATGTCGTACTCATAAATGGTTTGTCCTAAGGAAGTCTCCCAAAATGAAGTAGATGGACCGAACTCTGATGCTATGGCATCATCTGACGGCTGGGAAAATACCCAATCTTGTGCACCAAAATTATCTTCTGTATGGAAGTGAAAGGTTGAGTCCCGTGAAGAAGGCAGTTGAACCACTACCGGAGTAGGGGTTGATGGATTTTCAAAAGAAGCATACTCTTCCCCAGATTAAGTAACCAGAAGCCCTCTACATGTGGATCAGCTATAACCTATTGGTTCATGGTTTCCTCTTCTCTTCCTTCCTTGTTGAGGGGATGTTCAGGTGGTAAAACCTGCAACACACGATATCTTATGACAAGTGGCTCAGCCAAAATTTTGGTAAAAAAATCACCCTAAGGGTCTTCTAATCGAAAAAGGTCACGCACAAAAGTCATATGCAAGCTAAGGCTACAAGCAAGCTTAGGTAATAAGAGGGGTTGAAAAACTGGATCCTCACCAGGAGTGTCAAGTTGCCACAACTGATGATATACTACAGGGTACAACAATAAAACGTGACAAGGAGGATTGAGACCGTGCCCTTACTTGAATACCCAACTACCTAGATGGTACGTGCGTAGTAGATCCCCAAGTGTTGTTCTCAATGTATTGCTTCATCCAGATGACCAAAAGGATTTTCTTAGTTGGTATAGGTTCCTGGAAGGGTCTCATGATATACTCAAGGTACGTGGGAGCTCAAATCCGTGTTAGTGTTTTCTTATGCACAATCGTTCAAAAGGGTCCTTTCGATATACTATCGAGTACGTGAAGAACCTTTTGATATACCTCAAGGGTATGTGAAAAGTCGTTCAATACACTGATTAGTACATGGAAGAACCGAAGAGTCCCCAGGATGCAGTGCATGCAAGAAATGACAACTCCCATGTTTATAGACGTCAGAACACGTCTTCTAACTTATCACACAAATCTATAAAAAATTTAACCTAAGCTACCATTAAATTTTATCTTTGACGGCTAGTGAAATTTTGTGGAGTGTGTAGTAATTGAAAAAGTAGTATTCTAAATGAAATAAAACTCTCTTTTCGATGAATGCTATCTAGAGTAAAGAAGAGATCTTTCCTTTTAATCAATCAATAAAAACACCATGCACTTGCAACAATTCATCCTTCGAACTTCGTGGATCTCCAAACACACACAAAACCTCCTAATGCTTAATCTAAAGAGATATCTAACTTAAAAAGAAGAAGTTTACTAATGCTTTCCACAATCAAACTTGAAAAAAGGAAAATTGACTATCACTCTACTCTATCAACTAGATTTCAAACAACTAATCAAAACCAAAGCAACAAATTCAACCTTTCTTCCAATTTATTTTTTTATACTAAACGTTTTTCACTCTATTAGGGTTCACGTTCGTTGCCAGGGTTCACGTGCGCTCTCGGATCCTGTGCTATTGCATGGCTTTGGATCTGGGTTGCGGCATCTCTTCTAATAGGCCCGCATGCCTGACATTAGAGCCGACCCTCCTCCGGGCCCCGGGAATGATGAAAGGGCGTTCAGAAAATTGATCACAGGAAAATCCAAGGTTCCCGGACCTGTGCCGCTCCGCAAATTTGTTAAGAAGGTTGATGAGATCCCTGTCATTGACCTACCCCCATTGCATCCTATGCATATTGTAGTATATTTGGGATATCAGGCTTTGGTTGGTCAATTCATCGGACTCTATCCCTCTCCCAAGACCACTAACAACTGGATCCAAAAGAATTGGAGGCCATTAATATCTAGCAGTGTTATCGGTTATGTAGTAGGTAGGGGGTATTTTCTATTCAAATTCATTACCAAAGAAGATCAGGATCTAATTTTCTGAAGCGGTCCATATTTTATGGGACCACAAGGTCTCTATCTCAATAGATGGACTCCTGATTTCGATCCGGATGTGGATGTCCCTAAGGATGGCCTAGGCTGGATGCATCTACCAAATCTCCCGATTCATTGCTGGACCCCGTCTTCCTTGGTAGCAATCAAGGATAGGCTGGGAAAATATATTGACAAAGCCTTCCCTAAGGAGAACTATTCTTGTGCCAGGATCTGTGTTGAAGTAGATATTGAAACAGGCCTTCCTGAAGCAGTCAAGCTCACGGTGGGGGACTGGCAGCATTTTCAAAAGCTTGACTATGAGCAAATACCCTTTAAATGTCGACATTGTCACGAGTATGGGAATTTCCAAAAAGGCTACCCTAAATGGCCAATAGATCTATCAGAAAAAGATCCATAAGAAGGTTGGATACATGCAAAGAAAACAAGAGCCAATCCAAGGCAGACCTAGAAGAAAGATGAAAGAGATGCGAGCCATGCAAGGAAAGTAGAAATCAGGAACCAAATACAAAATGAGGAAGAGAATAGCTCGGAGGAACATGCAATTGAAAATACGAAAACAAAAAAAGATGAAGTTACAACTTGTGAATTCGGGGAGCCTCCAAGCCCTACTACAGATGGCCCATTCCCCAAAGGGATAACTCAGGAGATTAACAGTCAACCAGATTCCCTGGTCCCCAACTCATTGACTCTCTCGTCCAAGGAGGAGGCTTCAGATGAGGAAGAAGGTGAAATAGGGAAATCGTTTCTGGTGCAGAAAAAAGCCAAAGTGGGAAGGAAAACTGACAAAGAGAAAAGGGAAGAAGCCTCCTACAAGGACAAGCTCATAGGAACCCAAGACACTATTGAATCAATGATGAATCCCAAGAATACAAGGTAGAAAGGGCAGTCCAAAGGGACTTCCAAAGCTTCCAAAGGTAAATAATGAAGATTGTCTCCTGGAAATGTAGAGGATTAATTAGCAAGAATAAGTATGAATCTATGAGAGATATAATCCAAATATCCAATCCTGATGTTCTTCTGATCCAGGAGACAAAAATGGAGGAAGAGAACTTCCTCCTAACAAGCCAAAAGTTATGGAAAACAAATGAAGGTGTAGCTAGGAGTGCTCGGGGTGCCTTTGGTGGTATAGGTACCCTCTGGAAAAAAGAAGCTTTTGATTTAATTCACTCCATTTCCCATACGCAATGGATTCTAACAATTTTACCCCACAAGGATTTAGGAGTTCAAGTTCATATTCTAAATATCTATGTCCCTACTCTACTCTCAGAAAAAAAATATTGTTGGCTAAGTATCCAAGATGTCTTGGTCAACTAGCAACCTGTTAATCTTATTCTTGTTGGGGATCTTAATATCACGCTCAATGCCAAAGAAAAAAGAGGAGGATATATTGTAAGAGATATGCTAAGGGAAAAAACAGAGGATATCATTAGGGATTGGGACTTGGAGGACATTAAGCCAGCTCGTGGTCAGTTCACATGGACCAACAAAAGGATGGGACTTGGTCACATTGCAGCAAGGCTGGACAGGTTCCTGGTCCAGCAATCCTTTTCAATGCTTGGCTTGAGATCCGATTCCACTATTCTGGCCTTCGAGGATTCTGATCATAAACCAAGTCTGATTGATCTGGCAGATGTAACACCCTAGTTTTGACCCCGTTGCATTAAATGTACATGATGTATATATTGTAATGATCATGGTGTGGAGCTAAAGGCCAAGGCCCCGCCATTGATCGATTATGCTATGTTTTGGATTTAAACTTGTCACCGATGGTATATTGGGGCATGCGGCATATATTATGTTTGTCATCATGTAAATATGCATCTATAATTAATTAAATGAATCCGACCAGCTACGATCGCGGCAACTAAAATGAGAAAGGGGCATGATTTTCACAAGGATAAGGGTGGGGGGGGGAATTGTTAAACCTTGGCCAATGAGGGAAAATACCCATGTGTCATATTCCCTTGTTTTATTCCAACCACTTTCATTAAGAATTGTTGGTGGTGGTTGAGGCAGTTATGGTCTTTGGGAGTGGGGTGGCAGGACTGTCAGTCCTCACCCACATGCACACTCCACCACTGTTGGCTTCACGATGGCAAGGAAACCGCTACCATCTCTCCCGCGGACAGAGGACTCTCTCCACGACGAGCTGAAACACTCACGCACTCCCCTTTCACGCACTTCTGGTTTTCTGTCCATCCACGCACAAGCTGGGAGCTGTTCATCCTCATGTAGGAGCAGAAGTTGCTCACACTCACGCACAGGAATTTCCTGGTTTTTACCCACACAGTTCTCCTCTACGGATTTGCGGATGGTGGGGCTGTATCCTTTCCTCACGAGCTGATTGTGGGTTATGCATTGTTGTTTCTCTCATGTACAAGCTGGGAGACTGTAATTTCTTCCCCAGTGTGGTCTGTGCACGTTTGTTTTCCCCAGCAAATTCGACTGTGTAAAACGGGTTGTTGTTTCCCCATTTTGTGAGCTGTTCTCACTGATACGCTTTGGGACTGTTGTTTTCCCCCATGTTGTAAACTGTGTGCACTGATACGTTCAGTGGCCTGTTGAAATTTGCTTGGGAGCCGTTTTCTCTGTTAAGATGTAATTGCTGAGTAGTTGCATGCATGCAATGGTTGGTCTTCGAACTGTGTAAGGAGCAGGGATGGGGGCTTGGTTTGATTGATAAACCTGGTGTGTTGGAAACCACACAGACAAAGCTAGAGGGCTGGTTTTCTTCTCCACAACCCCTGAATAGCACTGGAAGGGAATGCAGGGCATGAGGGACTGTGTAGCAGAGAAGGGACTGCTTCCTTGTGTTGGGTGTCTGTGGGTGTCTTAGAAGCCAGGCTAGTTCTGGTGTAGGTGTTCTTGGCTCTGTAATGAGCTCACCAGCTTAGCATTTAGCCTTTCCCAACTCCTGGATGGCCTGATAAACCCAACTGTGTTGGCTTGGCTATGTTTTGTGTATCCTTGGCTATGTGTCAGCCTGCTAGTTCCCTTATTTCTTGGAGAATCATGCCTAGCTCGGGGGTGGCAGCGATGCTGAGAGATTAAGGAGCATGCTGGCCTATGGTTGGGTGGAACGTTGCAGCGACGTAGATGGTTGCGGAACGAGTTCATCATAAGATAAGTGATCTGCCCATTTTTACTTCTGCAACCATATTTTCTGTTAATGAATGTTATGAACATGTTGAATGAATGCATGTATGAATGTACGTTGAATTTCGTTGTTTCTAATAAATAATTGTAGCTGTGTATGATAAACAATTGCAAATGTGCATGTTTTACTTTAATGCATCCCTTTCAGCATTCTGTTTCAGCATTTTTATTCATGTACATGTTCATGGGGCTCTTAGCCCAAATGGTTAACGCCATGGGTCACGTCCTCTTCACCGATCAGAGGCATGGGGACGTGACAACAGAAGAAAAAAAATCTTGGCCCCATTCCCTTTTGATTTAGTCCTATTTGGATTAATCAGGATAGGTTCCATGATCTTGTTAACTCTGTTTAGGATTCTACAGTCTCTGTCTCCCCATTCTACGTTTGGGAAGAGAAGTTAAGGCATCTCAAAAAGTTTCTCAAAGCCTGGGCTAAGACTCAGAAATTTCCTGTAGACCACAGGATCGAAGCGCAGAAGTATCTGGAAAACCACCGAAGGGAGCAAGAATCTCAGACATTGATCCTTTCTTCCCTCGAAAAAGAGACTACTCTCCATAGGAATCTCCATGAAGCCTGTAGGATGGAAGAATAATACGTGAGACAAAAATCTAGATGCCTTTGGCTCAGATCCAGAGACAAAAATATGACCTTCTTTCACAAAGAGGCGAAAGGCAGGAAAAATTTAAGGCTGTTAAAGAAATCTAGAACCAAGGACAAATTATCCAGGAGTTCGAAGAGATTAAAAAGGCTACCTATGATCACTTCCAAAAGGTTTATACTAATGAAACTCCTGTCAATCCTCCCTCCCCGATTTTGGACTCGATCCCCAAGTTGATCACTTGGTCTACTAACAAGAAATTATCTACTCCAATCTCAAAAAAAGAAATTAAATTGGCTCTGGCAAGTATGGAATCCGACCAGGCGCCCTGTACGAATGGGTTTTCTGCCAGATTTCTCAAAGCTTGTTGGAAGACTATAAAGCACGATCTATGTAGAATGGTTTCCAAATCCCAATCCTGTTTCAAGCTTGGGGAGAGCACCAATTTGGCCTTTCTTGCCCTTATCCCCAAAGAAAAAGGAGCCACCTCCTTTGATAGATTCAGACTAATCTCTTTATGCAACATAGGGTACAAAGTCATCACTAAATTCATTTCTAACCATCTCAAAGAGGTCCTCCCAAGTATCATTCTGGAAAATCAAGGTGGCTTTGTAAAAGGTAGGCATATTACCGATAACATCATCCTGGTTCGAGAAGCTATTCACTCCAGCACTCTGCGTCGGGAAAAAGGTATGATCATCAAACTAGATTTTGCTAATGCCTTTGATCGAGTTAAATATGAATTTCTTTTTCAGCTCATGCATATATTCGGTTTTGACTCCAGATTCATTCATTGGATCCAAGCCTGTATTAAAAATCCTTGGATTGCCCCATTCGTTAATGGGCAAGCTGCTAGTGTCTTTCAAGCCTTCAGAGGGCTCCGTCAGGGCTGTCCTCTTTCCCCTCTCCTCTATGCCATTCAAGCCTCGGTCCTCATCTTTCAGTTGAATCAAAGCCAGTTAAATTCAGAACTCATTGGAATCCGACTTGCCCGAGGAGTTAAAGACATAAATCATGCTCGATTCACTGATGACACTATTCTGCTGGGTGAGGCGAGTGTGAAATCTGCTAGAATTTTCCAAAAAGAGTTAAGTCTCTATCAAGAGGCCTCTGGTAGCTTGATTAATTTCAGGAAGAGCCAAATTCTTGGTTGGAATTGCTATCCTAGAGAGATGGCTGACATAAGAAGAATTATGGGCATCGAAGGTAAAAATAATTGGGAGTCCTTCAAGAATCTTGGAGTCCCCATTTTCAAAACTTCTCCCAAATCCTCCCCTTGGCTCTAGATCATTGATAAAATAAAAAGTAGGATCAACACTTGGGGATCATCTTGGTTAAATCCTGTGGGGAAGGTAGTCCCTATTAAAGCTGTGCTCACCAGCATTCCTATCTACCAATGTTCCATTCTTCTCGCTCCCAAGAGAATCCTAGTCGGTATTGATTCATTGCTCAAAAAATTTCTCTGGAAGGGAGGGAAACAAAACGAGAAAAATCTCCCGCTTGTTAGCTGGGAAAAGATCACCAAACCTTGGATCCATGGGGGACTTCAAATCAGGAAGCTGGAGATGCAAAACTTAGCCCTTGGAGCTAAAATCTCATGGAAAATAATAACTGGCAATTCATCTTGGTGTAAAAAGGCCCTCTAGAAAAAATATCTCTCACGAAGCCGCTTGAGAAGTGTGGAATCCCCTCCAAGAGTGAGGAAAGGCTCGGTAATTTACTCCATTCTGGAAAAGGCTTTCCCATTCTTCTATTTACTGTTAGTATTTAAGGTTTGGTGGACTCTATTAGCATAATGATAGGATAAAACTTCTGTTAGATCCTGATTCTCGATGTGTTTCTTCGACCCTCTAAAGGGTGTTTTGGACGTGCTTTGCCGCTTTCATAAGGGCATTTTTAAGGATGACTATGATTGATGACTTTATTTGCCACTTCCACAAGGGAATTTTGTAATCTGAACCCTGTTTCTGTGGTTATACCACCTCTAAATATAATATAACCGTTTGTGTCTAAAAAAACAAATGCAACCTTTCTTTTTTGTTTTTAATATATTTTCAGAATGAAAATACAAAAAACAAGTAAAATTACTCTACAAAAGCATAAGAAAGCTACATTTTTTTCCTTTTTATGGATTTAGAAGACTTATTAGAGATCTAAATGCAAACGATGATACCTAAGACAAAACTTCAAAAGCACAAAATTCCCAAATTTTGGAGCCTTTACTAAGACAATTTTTAAGACTTCACTCAAAATTGTACTCAAAATAAATGCATACTATCATATCCAACAACGACCAAAGTAACAGATTTACAAACCCAATCCAAACAAAAAATATTTTCTCACAAAGAGCTTATAAAAGTTGTAAAGTACCTACCTCGGTGCACTTTGAAGGAATGAAACAGGGCATCCCTAAAAGGTCAACACACTTTGTTCACTGCGTAACAGGGTCAACAACGCTTTATGTCTCTGGGAAATAGGTGTTGGTGGTGCTCTGTAAAAACAAAAAAAAGGCATCAGAGAGGGTTTGACGCTTTTTCAGCATTACCCAGGTGCATCGACAAATCTCGAGAATAAAAAAACATAAAACACTTTCAAAATAAGCAATGAATGTATAAAAAGGGATTTGCTGAGGGTAGAGACTAAATTGACAAGGCATAATGGAATTGATGTAAGATGAATTTCACACCTTAAATCCTTAAATAAGAAAAATGATTTTTTTGAGAGCTTATAATCAAAAGCAAAACAAAAATGTATAGATATAATCGATCCCTAGTATGGTCGCCAATTTTGTTATCGTAAATTCTCGATCAATGTGGACAAATATTGTTTCCCTAGTCTACATGGAGCAAATCTAGAAAAAAACACACACAGCAATGCATCATGTACCTAGATTGTCAAATCACTTGAATGTAAATCTTTCTTACCTCACAATGGAGATGATCCTTGTCTTTTGAATGCTCTTACGACCAGTCGTACCTGCAAAATAATGAAAATAACAATATACAATAGTGAAAGAAACAAGATAACTCAATAGACTATGTTAATGATCAAGGATAAAAACAATGAATAACTCAGATCAAGCACAAATTATTCATGGGAAAGGGAAACATATTTGTATTGATAGAAATAGAGAAGAAAACTACAACCAAAGCCTTGATGTTGAAGCCTTATTCTGCCAATGTTCTTGACTCGCAATCACAAGCTCTACAATACCTCACTCACAACACCATGTTCTTTTGTCTCTCACACTCGGAATGATTTCACCAGCATAAAGGTGCTTTCCTTGGTCCTCCCTCACTCATGGGGTAGATGTTGCTTATATAGGACAAAAGGGACCAAATGGGATGAGATTCTTTGGGAGGAAGGTGAGGGATCATCCCTAGCGGTTAGGGGTACGGGTGCCACCTACTCCAGTTAGTTGGGATAAGACTCCATGAGGAATTTCATATAGAAGGTTCTCGAAATCTCTTCTTTTCTCCATTTTGAGACTGTTGACGCTCCTTGCACACTAGCACAAGGCATCAGGGAGGGCCAACACTTCTTGTCCAAGTGCAACAAGTGTCATTGACTCTTCATATCAATGGGAAAAAGGTGTCGAGCAAGGCTGACGCTCTATGTCAAAGGACAAAGTGCATCAGAGCTCCTAGGATTGAGCAAAAACTCCTCCAAAAGATTTTATGGCTAATGGACTTCAGGGGATTGGGCAAGGTAACCATTTTTAGGTGTAACAGGGCATTTGTAGTGATTTCGTGAATGTTGGTATTCTTTGGATATGGTGGGCATCCTCTTTAGGATCAAAAGCATTGGCCACACATTCCATTGTAATATGTGAAGGTGCATGTAAGGAAATCATTAAACGATTATTAAATTCTATATTGCATATAAGTTGTTTGATAACTTCTAATTTGTCACGTATAGGAGTAATATTTTAAGAAGATGAAAATGTAATTTTACGGGATGTTGAATATGGATGCATAGGTTGTGAAATAACTAACTAACTTTATAATATCCATGTTTAATTTAATATGTAACTGTACAAAGCAGACCAATATACAATTTCTTGCTTCGAAGAAAAAACCCTAACACATGCCTTCACTATTTAGGAAACATTTAATACGTAAATGTACAAAGCTGGCCAAAATACAAGTTATGTCTTTGAATTAGAAAAAAACCCTAACACATGCCTTCACTATTTTGACAACATTTAATATGTAACTATACAAAGCAGGAAAACAATAGAACTTCTTGCTTTGAAGAAACATTTCTTCACTATTTAGGAAACATGTCAGAGGTAGGCATGTTTTCTTTTGGATTTTTGATGCAATCTATTTTATCACATGCAATTACAATGTGTTGATTTGTTTATGATTGGAAAATGTTTCTTTGTGTACTCTAGTTTGAATAAGTAACTATTGAAGAACAACTTGGAAAAGATGTCCGTGGTCTCTTTGGTATTTCCTTCATAGCCATAGTCAAACAACTTATGAGCAGGTATTTCGATAAGTTGTTATGCAACATCTTGGAATGAAATTACATTGATTTTTCCTATTTGGTCTTCAACGCTAAATTGGAAGATGTACCTATATTCACATTCATAGACATGTTGATTGCACATTTGGCAGTTTCAGACACCATCCTCAATAGGTGTGAGGTTTTTTTGCAAAGCCAACCTTTAAGTGGAAGAGGAAATGCATAATACCAACAATTCTTTGTATCCATAGAAGCAATAGTTGCCTCAACTAAAATGTAGGTAGGTTTTGGCCCTAAACCGATTCCTTCATTTTTAATGTCTAACAATTTCTTTCATATGGAAGGATGACCTCCTGACACACCATATGCAGATAGTGAGTGGGATTGGAGGCATGTTCCTCGTTTCTCAAACCAGGTTCCCAAATCATGAGTTTCTTTGAGATTAGGGTTGATGTAAATTTGGGATGAAAAGGTTGTAGTAATTAATAGTTGATTGAACTAGTCGGTTATTTTTATAGCCTTTATAAAAATTATTGGAAAGATATTTGTGATAGCATATGTCTCTAGATTATGTTTAGTGCATAATATGCACATAATATGGCCCATAGTGTGACCTCTATACAATAACTTGACATGTCCTTTAGTTTGAAGGGTTTTCTTATGTGTCTTTGCTCCATTTTCCCTTGTGATAGTTACTAAAGGGATAATCGATATAACAACTCCAAGTGTATCAACTATAGAGTTGTTGCTTAGCGTTGATAATTCATTAATAGGAGTGAAAACGAAGTTATGGTTTGCTATTGAATGTTCATAGTCTAAGCAAGTTTCTATGGTGGAAGTACTTCCAAGATTTATTTCCAAGTCATTTTTAAATGATTTAATTCTTTTTTTGCAGGTTTGATGATCCCTTTTGAGATTATGTAAACTTTACCAATATCTATGGAAGAATGGAAGTGTGTTTTCTGGATATTGAAGCATGTAATATGTATCTCATTGCCTTCAATGTCAATGGCATCAAAGCTAAAGACATGGGCAGGCCCCTTAGCATTGGTGAAGGTGGCAAGGTTAGTTTTGATAAGGACTTTGATTTTCAATGTCCATTCTTGTAGGTATGGATGAAAATATTTAGTGGGAATTATGTTTGGGCGTATTTTAGTTGTTTCTATTGTTTTTTTCACCAATAATATATGAAGTCAAAGTATGAACTTTTATTCCTTGAATGATAAGAATCTTGCAAAACAATGTAAAAAAAGTACAATTAGCATTTAAATTATTGTGAATAGAGTAGGTAGTGTAAAATGTGGTTAGTGTGTATGATGTATGTGATTTGGAATGGAATATGTTAGAGAAAAAAGCACAGTAAAAAGTAAATAGGTTGAATACATTCTTGTTATTATGGATAGGTTTACAAGTGAAACTATTTATTTGAAACAAGGATCCATTTTCCAGCTATGATGATGTGAAAAATGAGTCGAGAGCCAAGGGAAATAAGTTGTGTATTATATTGTTTTCATCGGATATATGTACAAAATAGTGGTCTTCTGAAGTTGGATTGAAGTCCAAAATTTGTAGAATAGGATTGCAAAAAACCTCCCCATTTCCAATCATTGTAATATAATTCATTGTTAAAATTGACGTCATAATTGTAGATATGTTGTTTCACGAAAGTTCAAAACAAGGGTAGAAAAAAGACACCTAAGGAAAAACAAGTAGTTGTTACACTTAATAGAAGATTGAGTTGTTAGACCTTCCACCTTCACACACTTCACTTACAACATCAAAAATTACCTCCGGGAAATCAAATAGTCATGACCTTCAAGACTGTCAAGAACGCTGTGAGTGGTGTCCTTTGCCTTGGAGTTCCAACAACATAACAAATTATATATCCCCATTTTTGTCACCATTGTTATGACTAAGCAATTCATACAATTCTCTTGACAAGATTAATATCTTAATCCTGTGAACCTTTGCACAATGTGAGGGAATTAAATGATTAAAATTCGACTTCTTGTTTTGTAAACAAAAAAAATACACAATGATATCACGATGTAATGACATGACTTATAAACATAATTCTGAGTTGGTTATCCTTCAATGTGAATTACACAGTTTGTGTTCCATTTTAGAGGCGATCTTCCAAACTTAGACGCTCCAGTTCTAGAATGCTTGATCATTGCAACTTGCATTAATATTTCTTGATATGGTAATGAAATGAGATAGGACCGTAATATCCTATAGCCATCATGTTGCTCACAACGATATAACACTGAGCCAATTACTAAATGGTT